>VKOC01025417.1:0-24103 GCA_009364415.1 Spea multiplicata
CAAAGAGGAGATGGAGGCAGACTGACCAGATTTGTTAAAAAAAGGTTTGGAAATCATAAAACGCTGCTTGTACTTATTGCCCTATAACTTACAAAAAACAGCAAAAACATAAAAACATTGGGTATTTCTAAACTCAGGACAAGTGTTAGAATCTATTTAGCTAGTTTTTTTTTTACTTGCTTTTTTAGGTGAGTAAAACATGTTTCAAATTAAAGTCATAAAATGTTTTTTGTTTCAAATTTTAACCATGTTTTTTTTTTTATAGTAAGTAAGATGATATGATCAAAATAATGGTATCTGAAGAAAGCCCATCTTGTCCTGAAAACAACAATATATAACTTGTGTGGGTACACTAAATGGATGAGGAGAAAATTACAGCTGAAAACAAGCACCACAAAAGTGTTTAAACAGCCTCGGTCCCGCAGGGTACAAAAATAAAAAAATAAGCCCGGTCCTTAAGGGGTTAAACTGGGACAAGTGTGCCTTTGGAACCCAGGAGTGGTACTGTTTATGGGTCTCTGTATGCCTGTGAAGATATTACAATAAAAGTCACCCGTTTCAAGTTACAATTGTCATTTACAACATTATAAAACAATGTCTACACTGTATTTTGATCCATTTGAGGATTTTATTTTAATGGACAAAACTTACTTTTTCTTTAAAAAAAAACAAGTAAGTTCCAAGTGACTTATGATCTCATGGAACCTTGCAATCTAGACCTCAAGGGATCTACTAGGTCCCTTGTGAAAGCTGCTTTAATTATAAAACATCTGTCCTCAGAGAAATGAAAATCAGAGTAATGTCACTTCCTCTTTACACATAGAGTTTAATTATGAAAAAACCTTAGAACACATGCATAGACTAATTGCAAGTGGAAACATCTTTAGTAACTATTTACTAAGTTTTTAGGGTTTTTAGACATGAGAACATAAAATAAAACAAAAGTTGTTTGGCTATGTAGCTCACTGCACTGTTATTTTTCTGTAAGATAAGAAAGAGATGTGGTATTCTTTAACTATTACTTAATGATGACTTTCTTGTCCACAGCTTCATGTAAGATCCCTTGGGACATCCTGTCATCCCTTTTTGTTCCATTTGATCTTCTGAGATTTTTAGTATTCCACAGCATAAAAATGTCTTTCATATTCCTTACTTTATGCTCAATTTCTACTTTGTTTCTCAGCTAATAAAAAACCCCAAATCACCTTTTCCCTTAAGGGATTTAAATGCACTCCAAAGTGTCACGTCTTCCTTGCTATTCATTTTATCAAAATTGCCCAAAGCTATTATTAATATATACATGGTTTGTCCTTGCATATCTGCTTATGTGGAAGTATCATAACATGTTTAAATCAATTGTGTTAATGCTTGCGTTGCAGTATATATGATTTGTAAATGTTACCAGGTTCTGAGCTTTTGTAAAGTGTTAATATTATTAAAGATTGAATCATTAGGTACTGAAATGAGAAAACATGTCAGTGTAATCATTTGCTTCACATCAACAGGATAGTCAACACAAAAGCAGCATATAAATGGCCACTGCTTTTGACGATATAATGATGGTTGTATGTTTTGTTGCAAATATTTCAATATAAAATATCTCTTTATTGAAATATTAAAAACATGATACAGTGGGAGAAACCGTTTACTTTTTACCAGAACATACTCTGGTGAACATATTCACTACAGATATAATGAACACCATTTTATGACATCCAGGATGCTACAGAGACTCCCTAGATATAGCCTTCAGTGCAACATACAACATATCCTTTTGTAATGCGTTCCATGCATTTCCATCAATTAAATTCAGAAATGATTAAGCACTATGTCATGTTATTTCTCTGGTTGTAGTAATAAAGTCAGACACAAACTTTTATGCTGTGCATTCCGGCTTTATCTGAGCATAGTGCCCTGCAGCCTATTCACAGTACACCAATTGACCAAATGGTCACATCTATGATGAGACATGCAACATTAAAACAAAGACTTAGCATGAAGAGTATTTTTGCATGTACACCAGTCATTTTCTCAGTGGCAATGTTTCCCGGAGCATCGCATCTGCCTTAAATTGTTCTTTATTCAGTTATATACAGATGTGCATATCAGTATACACAGTGTATATAAAAAGCAGGGTGTAATCTATGAGTCGCTAGAAAATATATATTGGTTTTGGTAATTCAATTTTTTAAATAAAAATATAAATAAATATAAAAATAAAGCGATACATGTGAAATGTAATGAACATAAGTACAAAATAGATATATCACAGCCGATTAAAGGCCGCACTTCTTTTCCCCTTATTTGAATCAGAGGTATGGCCACCTTTGCAATAAGAGGATGCCACCTTTGCAATAATTCAGTTCGTGAAATGTTATCCTTACTAGATATTCAACGGTCGACTGTAAGTGATGTTATTGGAAAGGGGAATTGGAACAACAGCAACTCAGCTATGAAGCAGAACACCATGTAAATTCTTATAAAGTTATGGCTTGGTTGCAGTTTTGCTACTCCTTTCTCTACTTTTGAAGCCTTACCTAAATTTTCCGTGAATTATTGTTGCTTTGTCAGCTCCCTGCAGATTTACACAGCTGACCGCTAACCAACTCCCTGCTGTCTGGTAACAATCTTCTCCTTAGTTACCACAGCTACTCCTTGCACCAGCCCATTTTCCAGTCCACAGCCAGTCCTTTCAGGCTATTTAACCCCTTAACCACCAGTTACGTGCCAGGCACATCACACAAAATCACTTAGTGACCAATTCGATGTTGAAGCATTCAGCAACACCGAGATCGGCAGTCATATACTGTAAGGAGGCAGATGCCTGATTAAAAAAATATATATATACAGGGGCATAACAAGAAACCAAAGGGCTCTGGTGCGAAAATTGCCCTGGGCCCCCTAACTTCACCAAGCGACATGTCCCAAAGTGCCACCTTCAAACAGCTTGTCTGTTCCCCCAAATACTTTCTTTGTGTCAACATTGCAACCAAATAGCTTGTTAGTACCTGTCTACCTGTGCTATCTTTGTAGACATTGTGTGGGCACCGGAGCAACTTTAATGGGGCGGACAAGTGCTCGCAGGGGTTGCCCAGGGCACCTATAGTCTAACCTAATTGAAAGAATCTTCTGTCTCCCATACACAGGTAAAGCATCAGAAAAAGATACAGGCTACTCCAGGCCCTTACCTAGTATAAGATCTTTTATCATACTGAGCTCCTTACATCATCAGTTGCTTTTTTTTTTTTTTACATTTTGTAGTGTAATCTTATACAGTTTTAAAAGTGTTACACTATCAAAACATGGAAGGGATGTTCAGTGACACTAAACTAAATGGCATAAAAAAGAAAATAAAACACTGTTCTCTAATACATTCATTCTTTCGATGTTAACTTTAGCATCGATTCTGCAAATTGCTAGTTATAGTTTTGGTCTGACATGTTTACTCAGATAATATGGCATTTGCTTGAAAAAAATATTTTCATTGATTACATGACAAACACTTTCAAAAACAGAAACACATTATATATTTTTGTAAACATCACAATTTGTGCTAAAAAAACAGGACTGTATAATTGTGTACATCTAGATTTTTTTAAAAATTGCCACTTAAGATTGTTTATTTAGTCAAGGATAACAGTAATTGTAAATAGAAAAAAAGCCCAGTATAGATTCTCAACCTGTTCTTTCATGCTTTACAGCATATATATCTATTGGCACAAGGGTCAAAGGAATGTTTTACCCCCTATTGAACCATGAAAAGCATCCAACCTAAGTATGTTTGCTTAATATGCGTCATCCTCTGTCCGTCTTTTCTCACCTGAGGTTGCTATTTTCTAGTAGCTCAGATTGTTTAGAAGACATGACTCTATCACTGTGTTTCACACCCATAAAAGACACAATGTGTATAGCAAAAACAGAACCCTAATTTTAGAAATACAATATTGTTATTTTCCCTAAGTTACATAAATAGTTAAAGGGGTGACAGGGGTTGCATAAAAAGTCTCAGTAAAGCCCTGTACAGTAGTCCCCCCACCTAAAATAAACATGACCCTAGGCCGTTTGAAATATTTGGAGGCAGGTTTTAGCTTACATTTTCATATGAAAAATAACCTCTAATCAAAGACTTGGGTGGCGAGGTTAAATTGGTTTAAGCCCTGAGTGTTTTAATGGGCAATGAATGTTTCTATTTAATTGAACATATTTATATGTGCATGTGATTCTAGTACCATATTATTCAATGTTTCCATGGGATCTAGATCATTTTGGAATCTGACAATGTTCCTGCGCTTAATCCCCCCAAAATATAATTATATAGTAACATATTTTTTTTAAATATTTTAAATATATTGTTAAATAAAACCGTGAGATTTTTTGTTTCACACTAGTAGAAGTTTCTCAATGTCATTAAAAGAAACAAGATTTATAATTCATTTTAGTGCAGGGAAAAGAACATAATTCAATTTTAAATATGAATTGTCCTTACTGGTATAAGCAATTTTTTTATACATTGATTGCTGAAAAAAAGCTTTATGGTTATGTAAGGAATTTGCATCAGGTAATGAGGGGAACAAATTAGAGTCTTAAATTTCCCAGAATCCTGGTTCATATGTACACTTGGACACTTACTGCAGAATCATAGACCCGTAAATAATTTATATTGAATAGGATTTTAATAGATTTATTGTTTCATTGAACGATGATATAGAGGAACCTTGGACATTTTGTCTGCTTCAGTAGCTCTAATAATTAATATAATGTACATTTCATTTATTTTAATCCAAATATATTTTTTTTTGCACAGAAGCTCTATATATAACCTGCTTGTGAAGTGCATGTTCGATAATTAAGATGCACAAATTGTTAGTAATATAGTAATACATCTTTTTATTTTAGGACCTGTAAAATAAAATAATTAGTATTTTATAAATATTGATAAAACCATCACCACCAACTTATCATTGTTATGAAGTTAAAGAAGTACCATTACACATACTTGGCAAATGGCAAATAAAACAAGGGTGGTGGTCACCCACTGCACCAACCACATAGAGCCTCAAAAGAAGCTCAGTTGCCGCTGGTATCTCACCCCGGTCCGTCTCTTGCACATGTGGCGGACCCAATACAAGCTCTGCTGGAGAGGCTGTGGACATTTGGGGTCCATGCTTCATATATGGTGGAGCTGTCCAGCACTGAAGCCGCTTTGGACAGAAATATTCACCCTGCTTCGCCGTATTTTTCACTGCCCTTTTGATTTTCTCCCGGAGTTTGCTTTACTTCATGTATTTCCCGACCCTATCCCTACCTTGACACGTAAACTTCTTATACACGTTCTCATAGCCACTAAACTGTGTATTGCCAAACGATGGTGGGCGCGTCTCCCTCCTGCCCCCGCTGAAATAGTCACCACTGTTCAAAGGCACAGGGTTTTGGAGAAAATGTCTCATGACTCGTCATGCACCTCACACTTATACACAAAAATCTGGACCCCCTGGCCCTCTAGTCAGGTTCTCTCAGACTATTGTTGAACATTGGAGCTTGACCATACCCAACCAATACCTTGATATATTGATATTCTGCCATTCTCGTATTCTTTTTTATTTTGCTATTTTGTATTTTTTCATATCGTCCTCTGCTCCGCACTGTGCAGGTGCCCTACTGTATTTCCTGTCTGCAGGATGTCTCATGCACTCATCGTGTTTGCTGCCCCGCGGTTTCAACCACATGACATATCACTGATTTGTTCGAGTTCTTTTTTGTTACTTTTATTTTTGCTTTCGTGATCATGTGTCTTTCGCATCTCCATATAACACACAATGTTTATTATACATTGTACTACATGTGATCACACACCATTCACGTTATTGTTGTCGGACATGTTTAGAAAAACTATAAAATTTGTCTCTACTGTATGCGTCGTTCTGCTATGGGAGGTCACTCTTCTCATTATTTTTTCCTTTTTTCTTTTTGTTACCATTCATTATGCAGCTCATGTGAATACATTCCCGTCCTGCGTGACGGCTGTTATTTGCCATTTGAGCCATGTGACTCTCCATTTGTACCACAACTCCGTCGAATAAAAACTTTTAAATAAAAAAAAAACAAGGGTGGTGGAGTGTGTCTTAATTATATATATATATATATATATATATATATATATACACACACTCACTGGTCACTTTATTAGATGCACCTTGCTAGTACTGGGTTCGGACTCCCTTTTGCCTGCAGAACTGCCATCATTCTTCATGGCATACTTTCTACAAGGTGCTGGAAACATTCCTCAGAGGTTTTGGTCAATATGGACATGATGGTATCACGCAGTTGCTGCAGATTTGTTGGCTGCACATCTCTGGAATCAAGACTCATCAGACCAGGCATCGTTCTTCCAGTCTTCCATTCCATTGTCCAATTCTGGTGAGCCTGTGCAAATTGTAGCCTCAGTTTCCTGTTCTTAGCTGACAGGAGTGGCACCAGGTGTAGTCTTCTGCTGCTGTAGACCACCTGCTTTAAGGTTCAACGTGTTGTGGATTCAGAGATGGTATTCTGCATACCTTGGTCGTAACAAGTGGTTAGTTGAGTTACTGTTGCCTATCTGGCATCTCGAACCAGTCAGACCTCTGACATCAACAAGGCATTTTCGTCCACACAACTGCCTCTCACTGGATATGTTCTCTTTCGCACCTTAAATGGTTGCACATTATTAGGACTTAAGCCAGCGTGTTTCATCTCGATAAGAGATGTGAAGTTTAGATGGGAACATCAGGGCAAACTTAGTTTTATTTCTGAAAATGGTAGGGCAGAGTGAATAAAAACTTTAATGCTTTGCAGTCACTTTGTGGTTTTATCCACAACTTTTACCGGTCTTAGTTTTGTTCAGAAGTTACCTTTTGTTTGAGGTGGACCCACTACAAGAGCTCTTTCAATAGTTGGTTTCCAGGTAGATTGATCCGGAACCAAGAGAGTGGGTAGTGTTATTTGAAGAGATTTGAAGTTGTTTTAATTATAGTAATTCTGGAAGACCTTAGATTGGTGATGAACTCTAAGAATGGTGACCCCAGTGGGTTAGATACCTCCCTGATTTAAGGGAGATTACTCCGTGTTTTCTGTATGTGGCGTCTGTCCACAGGTGGTCTCTTGGACGATTGCCTTCCAGAAGCCACGTTGTCTGTAAGCAGCACTATACCTCTGGGGAGCCCAGCTGTCCAGCCCAAGACTAGGTTCTGTCTTGTCTGGAATTGATCTATCTTTGGCAGGTATTGGACTGTAGGAAACTTTTGTTGGGAGGATTATAAACAGTTTTATGATTCTGTGTATGAGGCTTTAGCTCTAAGCTGCCACCCACCCCGGAAGTCAAGTTTTACGTTTTTTATGTTCCAAACTTTATTCAACACAACAACGGGATTAAAAAAATGCTTCAAAAATGACAAACTATATTTAGCTAAATCAGTTGACCTGAAAGAGGTAGTTTTTTAAAAAATCTAAAATTAAATGTATTGTGTAAATATTGCTTTATTATAATATGCACACACACTTCATGACCCAAAGTATATGGACACCCCTCCAACTTTTATAGTTTAGGTAAAAAGTATTTGCCTTTTACTGATTTCCTCTATTTTTGCATATTTGTCCTACTTGTTTCAGATCATCAAACTCTAAAACATGTTTCAGATCATCAAACTCATTTTAATTTTAGACAAAGATAATTAGACAAAAGGCAGCTTTCAATCATAATAATAATAACCAAGGTTAAATCATAATTGGTTTCAATTTTCACAGACAATTTTCACAAAAAAAAAAGCACAAATGCCGTAATCTAAAGAAATTCAAGAAAAAATGAGAAATAAAATTATTGACAGCCTGGAAAGGGTTACAAAGTCATTTCTAATGCTCTGGGGCTGCAGCAAACAATGGTGTGAGCCATTATCTACAAATGGAGAAAACCTAGAACAGTGGTGAACCTTCTCAGCAGTGACTGGCCTACCAAAATTCCTCCATATCAATGACTCAGCAGGGAGGTCACAAAAGAACCCAGACTAACATGTAGAGAACTGTAGGCCTCACTTGCGAGGTCAGTGTTCACTGCTCCGCAATAAGTAAGAAACTGTGCATCCGTGGGAGAGTTGCAAGGCAAAAACCACTGCTGACCAAAAAGAACACAAAGGCACTGGCCAGAAAGAACACAAAGGCTCATCTCCCATTTGGCATAAATCTAACAAAGCATACAAAATCATACCAAAAGTCAAACACAGTGGTGATAGTGTGATGGTTTGGGGATGCTTTGCTGGTTCAGGAACTGGGTCACTTGCCATAATTGATGGAACAACCATATCTGTTCTCTACCAGAAAATTTGAAGGATAATGTCTGGTCATACGTTTGTGGCCTAGTCAAAGACCAGAAGTGGCTTAGTCAAAGACCAGAACTGAATCTGATTGAGACGCTGTAGAATAACATTAAAAAGGCAGTACATGCTTAAAAACCAAATTAAAACAATTCTGTCAATAATGTAAACTCAGTGCAGTTGTTACCACCAATAGTGGCACAAGCAGTTACTAGCTTTAGGGAGCCAAATACTCTGGGCCAGACTGGGAATGAAAAGCAGCCCTTTTGGACACCAGCCCCATATATTTTATTTCGCCGTTGAGCTCTTGTACTCACACACAACTCTCATACATACCTGAGTCACACTATTTGCCATCCTAATAACTATAAATCATTTTTTTATCACATTATTTGTATTAAAATCCTAGAAAACAAAAAGACCCATAGAAGTTACAGAGATTAGACATAATGGAATCAAAACATTTGCTACTGCAAAAGCGTTTAGATATCAAGTTCTGCTTGTGTGTATGTAAAATATTCTCCCTTAAGGGAGAAGGATAGTGAAACCAAAAATAATTGCCCCCCCCCCTGTAAAGTATAATGAAATCAGTGAAATAGAGTACATAACAGAAAACCTTTACTTTTCCTCTCACTGGGCCTAGAAAGTTTTGTCCTCTGAAGTGACTACAAATTCAGGAGGACGTTTTATCTGGATAAGTAAAAATTAAAAAGTTAATTGCCACGAAACAGATGACCAAATACACACACCAGGACAGACTCTCCCACAGACACCTAAACACACAAATACCAGTACAGGCTCTGCCACACCAACACCCAAACACACATCAGGACAGGCTCTGCCACACTGACACCCTTACAACAACAAAAAAAATATTTTCCACACTGTTTTGTCCTCTTGTGTATTGCCCCAGCTAGCACTATATGTGTTCATGCCCCCAGCCTGCCCCTCGCTTTAGTATGGATTTATGAAATGGCCCCTTGTGTATTAATGCGGCCAGCCCAGATAAAATGCTCCTCTGCTGTATGGGGGATATATATCTGACTAATTGGTTCCCTTCCATGAATCTACACTTCCCCCATACTGCAAGCCAGCATTTTATCTGGGCTGGTCAGCAATATATAAAAAATATTTGTGTCCTAGAAAAATAGCCGATGTGGTCACTTTAATGCCCCCACACCCTTGTGTATTGCCCCCAGCCAGCATCACATTGCATATTTATCCCAACACCCAGATTGGTGCAATTTGTGCCCCCAAAAAGCCTCCCTGTGACATCTTTGCCACCAAACAGCCTGCCTGTGGCATCTTTGCCCCCAAACAGCCTGCATGTGGCATCCTAGCCTCAAACAGCCTCATTGTGCCATGCTTCAACTTACACATCAATGCTATCACACACATTAATCCACTCATTTACAAATATTCACAGATACTCATTCACAAATATTTATTCCCTCATTTACAGATAATCCCAGCCCCTTAACTGAACTGCTGATCTCCCGGTGCCGCTCGCAGACTTCCCCAGGGGCCCCTATTTACGGCAGCAACACACAGGTAAGCAGCAGAGCCCCTGTGGAAGTAATCGCGGTTGCTGTGGGCGAGTCTGGCCCTGCAATTACTGTTTCACATGAGTAATATAGGTTTTGATTATTTCTTTACTTTGAATACATAAAAAGATGATTTAAAAGCTACAATTTGTGTTTGTGCATAGTTTTTGTGTTACACACACACGTATGTATATATATATATAACAGGACACTGTTGTGTTTATACATCACTGTTATATCCCTGTTATTATATTTTCTATTTGGTTTTGGTTTTTGATAACTTTTAATGTATAAGTTACTGTGTATTCATATAGTTGGTTGTAGTTATGCACCATACTCATTGACCAATCCCCACACCCCCCTTAGTCCCTATGTGACCACCTGTATGTCACCTTATTAAAACAAAAAGCATCTTTCTGATTGGTCCCCCATGTCCCACCTGTTCAGGTTTGAATCTACATTAGTTTTTTTGCATCTGATTTCAATGTCAAGTCGTTATGTGGTGGGTGGTTTGGAGAATGTTCCCTGGAGTAGCTGACCTTACTGAGGACAGTAACAGCTACCTAGCTGTAGCTGGCTCAGGTAGCAACAATGGCCAGGGATGTGCCATTACAAGAGAGAGATACAGCAGCAGAAGACCACACTGAGTGGCACTTCTGTCAGCTAAGAACAGTAAACTGAAGCTACAATTCACACAGGCTCACCAAAATTGGACAATGGAAGACTAAAAGAATGTTGCCTGGTCTTATGATCAGAGTCAGACTTTGGTGTAAATAACATGAAAGCATGGATCCATCCTGCCTTGTATCAACGGTTCAGGCTGGTGCTGGTGGTATAATGGTGTGAGGGACATTTTCTTGGCACATTTTGGGCCCCTTAGTACCAATCGAGCATCGTTTAAATGCAACAGCCTACCTGGGTATTGTTGCTGACCATGTCCATCCCTTTATGGCCACAGTGCATCCATCTTCTGATGGCTACTTCCAGTGGGAAAATGCACAAACCTCACACCAAGTTAAATGAACACGTTTCTTATCACCCTAGTTTGGCATTTAAGAAACAAATACATTTATGAAACCATTTGGTAAACAGTGACTTACTATACAGCCACCTCCTGTGCCAGAATCATTGCTGCCTAAGCTGCGTACATTGCAATAATATGTAATCTTCTAAATATATAAATCATCCATACACAGGCAAGAGAGTTTATACAAATTTTTCAACTGTACCACTTCCTTTGTTGTATATGCGGTTTTTTTGCCCAGAGACCTCTAAAAGAAAGGATGTCAGAACACAAGTCTGCTATCCAAAATGTTCTTAAAATTGTGGGCACAGATAAGGAAAGCAAAATAACATGGTCATACATTATCATATGGCTGGCCACGGCTTTCCTGCTACTTTGAGATTTTTTGAGTTAGAATATATACCCATACAAACATAATGGGTAGTTAAAGCTCTCTTATTGAGCAAATCTTTTTGGATTTGCAAATTGAGAGTGCTTCAGTATGAAAATAATTCTGCAGGCTTAAACAGAGAAGTAAATTGTTTAGAGGTTTTTTAGATTGTAGTATCGTTGTATTTTTGTACTAATACATTTTGTATTGCTGAACTTTTGCATTATTAAATTTTCAGTTGCTATGAATTGAATGTGCATGTCACGTCTATTGGGACACATTAATTATAACATACCCTTTTTGGGTTAATTACTCCAGAGGGGAGTGAATATAAATTACCTTGTTCTGTCATGTACGTTTATGCATTACCTTTAAAATGGCGTATGAATGCCAAAACTGGTTGGTTACGACCCTCGTTTATCTAAAAGGTCTGTGTTTATGACCATTCTTTAGTGAGTACTTTCCATCAAATTGTTTATTCAGATTTGACCGACTCTTCAGTCAATACACTGTTGGATTGAGAGGCACTACACTTTGCTCTCATATTTTCTGTTTTGTAGCTTACACAGTGGAGAAGAGCACATCATTATTTCCATTTACCTTCTATTTGATGTGTTCCAGCGAATTATTTCATTGTCAACTTGGAACTTTATCATCTGGTCCTTCTGCTCCATGTCATATTTAGGACATCTTTGAAGCTGGCTAATTTATTGGACCACAATAAACTATGCTTTTGTTTTTCTTTATCTCATCTCTCCCATTTCTCTTCTTCTCTCCCCATCTTGTGTTTCCTCTCTTTTCTCATCAACCCATTCTCCGCAACTCTCATTGTCTCATCTTTCCCTCTCCTTTCACTTTATCTCTACCCTTTGTCCACATCTCTCTACCTTCTCATTATCTGTCCCCTTTCTTCATCACTAATTCTAATTTCCTCCCTTTCGTCTCATATAGCTTCTCATTATATAGTTACATAGTGACATAGTTCATAAGTTTGAAAAAACACCTAAGTCCATCAAGTTCAACCCTTCTACCTAACCTTCCTATTCTTGATCCAAAAAAGGCAAAAACCCTAATTAAGCTAATTCGAATTCTGCCATCAGGGGGAAAAAATCCTTCTTGATCCAAGAGGCAATTGGATTTCTCCTTGGATCAAGAAGCTCTAAAATATTAATGTTATTCAACTTATAGCCCTGTATGTCATGCCATTCTAAAAATTATCCAGACCCCTTTTGAAGGCATCTAATATTTGATAACATCACCTCCCTTGGCAGTGAATTCCTTTATTAGCCTCACTGTAAAGAATCCTTCCTTCCTGTTCATCCGTGGCAGCACACAATGGGTTAACATTTCCTCGTTCCCTTGGAATAGAAGATACACTTAAGCAATAGCACAGAGACAAGTAATAATTGATTAATTAGTTAAATGGTGGTCCATCCCACACATACCCTATAAAACCCGTTACCCAACAACGGACACCTGTATTTTTTCTCTTCTAGGAACAGAAGAAGAGAGAGGGAGCCTCTATACTGGGCCTTCGCTTAGTCCCTGGGACAGGAGAGTCTCTGTGCGGCCATAAACCAGGAGTTTTCCTGGTCCCTCAGCTAGCCCACCACACGGTTACCTATAACAGAGTGATCGACATCGGGGGTGCCAAGGATCCCTTCTCCTGTTCAGGAGGTAGGTCAGTCCCCTCATGTCCTGAGCTTCCCGGCAGTTCGGCAGGGATAAGGACGCGGGCTGATGTGGGTGAGCGCCGGCCGCCGGACACATGCACAGTGGCCATGGGGCTGTTATGCGCAGGCGCAAAGCTCCATCTGTGGCGAGAGATTTACATTCCGCAGCCATTTTGAGCGCATACTCAGCCGGGGCAGCAGATCCGAGGGTGTTGGCAGGTATTGGGACTTGGAGTCCCTCTCTTTCCCTTATCACTTTGTGTTTTTTCACTTTTATTGTGATTTGCTGTCTCCTCTTTCCTCTTAGGATGTCCTGTCCAGGGGGAAAAAGAAAGAGAAAGTCCAGGCATACTGCCTGTTTGAATTGCTCCCAGCCCTCGCCTGAATCCTGGGCTCAGGATAAATGTGCAGGATTCATGTCTACGGAACAACCGGTCCAGATGGAGCCTGGGATGTTCTTAGACTGGTTTAAAGAGCAAATGACTAGTACTTTCCAAGAAGTGGTGTCCTCCATGACGGGAAAGAAGAAAAACAAGCCTTCCGTTAGTCACAGACCTACGGGACCTAGTGCCTCTAGTGCCACTGTGCAATCAGACTCTGAGGATTCAAATGACGAACCCCGGATGACCTTTACCTACTGCATAAGGACAAAGTGCCCAAGCTTATCTCGGCTATTAAGGGCGTACTGGAGTCGGATAGAGACATGTCTAACAAGCATGTTAGAGAACAGCTATTTTATTTTTCCTGTAACAAAGGTAAAGAGTTTCCTGCGCACCACTTAATCTCTGGTTGGTGTGAAATGGATTGGGAGAAACCCGAGAAAAGAACAGACCCGGGGGAGAAGTTCAAGTCCATCTATAAATTGAATCCAGGGTCATGTTCGCATTGGGAGAACCCACCGAAAGTGGATATTGCAGCAGCGAAAATGGCTAAAAAGTCTTTCTTTCCTTTCTTTCCAGACCCAATGGAGAGGAAGGCAGACTCGCTATGCAAGAAAACCTATATGGCAGCAGCATCCTCTGCCAAGGTGCTGAAGCCTCTATACCAGTGGCCAGGGCACTCCGTATATGGCTAACCTAGCTTGCCCAGGATGTGGAAGAGGGAGTGCCAAGGCAAGAAATCATGAGTAATATCTCTATCATGAAGACAGCTGCTGATTTTTTTTGTGATGCCCCCTTGGATGTCCTTAAATTTTCATCTAGGTCCATGGCCCTAGCCAACGCGATGAGGAGATGCCTTTGGATCAAACAGTGGGAAGGAGACATTCCATCAAAGAACAACTTTGTGTCTCTTCCTTTTCATCCCTCATCTTTATTTGGACCACAGCTCAGACATATTAAAGTCTCTAAGTGAAGAGAAGGGTACATCTTTCCCGCAATCACGAAAGAAACCCACTTTCAAGCCTTTCAGGGGAAGATTTCGGAGATCACCCAGAAGGCAGTATCCCTTTCGTCAGTCAGACAGGAAAAGGCAGACCAAGGGAAGACAAGATCAAGGGGGTGCTTCCAGAAAGAAACAGTTCACCCCTAAAACATTAGATCAATGAAGCCAGGCCACCGGTGGGTGCCAGGCTGCAGACTGCAGAGTTTCATTGCCATTTGGTCTCAAACATCCTCAGATGCCTGGGTCAAGACCACGATAAGAAGAGGATATTCTCTGGAATTAAGAGAAAAACCTCCAGATAGGTTTCCAATTAGCCGAACCGCCAATCCTGTTATTCCGCATCTCATCAATCAGTTTGTGCTGAAAAACGCATTGGAGGAAGTACCATATCACGAGAGAGGCAAAGGTCACTAATTCACCCGTGTTCTCTGTTCCAAAGTCAGGAGGGGATTGGAGGCTGGTCATCGACCTCTCATACCTCAACCAGTGTTTTGTCAAAAAGACGTTCCGGATGGAATCTATCCAATCGGCAGTTCTCAGCATCCAGCAAGGAGACTACCTAGCCTCCATAGACTTACAGGACGCATACCTCCATGTTCCAGTACTGAGAAGCCATCGGAGATTCCTTCGCCTGGCAGTCAGAGATCATCAGCGAATTCGTCACCTCCAATTTACGTGCCTTCCCTTTGGGATTACATCGGCTCCGAGGATTTTCACAAAGATAGCGGTGATCCTGTCAGCGGCCCTCAGAGTTCAGGGGGTACACGTGACCCCATACCTTTACCACTGGCTGATAAAAGCCCCAACGAAGCAAACGCTAGATCTCCATTTGCAGCTTACTATTCAGGTTCTGCAGGATCACCGATTTCTAATAAATTCCAAGAAATCTCAACTTCTTCCCACAACAAAGATACTTACCTAGGCTTTGTCATAAATTCTCAATCTATGAGACTTCTTCCCTCCAGCAAAAGAAGCACAAATATCAGGCAGTCTGTGAACCACCTTATATTCCTCAACAAATGTACTATCAGAGAGGCGATGAGAGTCCTCGGTCTGCTCACATCAGCACTGGAAGCAGTACCATGGGGAAGAGCGCACATCAGGTCGCTACAAGATCATATCCTGAGGTCATGGAACAGGGAGCAGGACACCCTGGATGGCATGATGGTAATCCCTATCCATATGAAGAAGGATCTCGGATGGTGGTTGACACCAGAAAGATTTCTAAACGGCAGGTCTTTTGCTTACTCCCAACCCATAGTCCTGACTACCGATGCCTCGGCGAAAGGCTGGGGAGCCCACTCTATGGAAGCCTGGGTCCAACAGAAATGGAAACCGGTGGAAGCAAGACTCTCATCCAACTTGAGAGAGTTGAAAGCTATCAAGCTAGCACGGTTTCATTTCAAAGACCTTCTCTTTCATAGGGCAGTCCAAGTCCAGACGGACAATTTACCGGCAGCATACTACATAAACAAACAAGGCAGAACAAGGAGCAGGTTGCTGCAGAGAGAGTGTGCCCAGATCATGGAGTGGGCGGAAATCAATCTTCTCTCCCTCTCAGCTGTCCACATCAAGGGGTCGTTGAACGTGGCAGCAGACTGGTTAAGCAGAAACACCATGCTTCCAGGCGAGTGGGAACTGAATTCCAGAGTTTTCTCTCTTATAACATCCAGATGGGGCACGCCAAAGCTAGACGCGATGGCCACTCGCCAGAACTCGAAGCTGTCCCGCTTCTGCTCACTATCAAGGAAAGACAGTCCGACCTTCATAGACGGTCTATCAATCAACTGGAATCTAATCTTCATTTATGTATTCCCTCCTATCTCTCTCATTCCAAAGGTACTGAAGAAAATTCAGACCGAGAACGCCAGAGCAATCGCTATTCTCCCATACTGGCCCCATCAGGGAATGGTTTCAGCTCGCATTGACGCTTTCGAGCGGGGTGTTGTGGAAGCTGACGATCTCCAAGGATCTACTTCTTCAATCAGGGATGTTCCACCCAGACCTGAACAGACTGCAATTGACGGCATGGAATATAAGAGGTCAGCCTTAATTTATCAAGGGCTTTCTAATGAAGCTGTGAACACTCTGCTAGAGTCCAGGAAACAAGCCGCAAGAAGAGTGTATTCTAGAGTTGAAACTATACTCAGATTGGTGTACAAGAAAAGAAATGTCTCCTACAGATATACCTACTCTGCTGCAGTTTCTTCAAGAGGGCTTTGACACATTGAAGGTCCAGGTGACGGCAATTAATGCGCAAATGAATGGAGCATTTGTTGGCTCCCCCTTGGTTTCTAGGTTTTTTTTAAGGCGGTTAACAAGTTGATGCCATCATATCATGACCCCATCCCTACCTGGGATCTTCCTCTAGTGCTTAGAAAGCTCTCCAATCAACCATTTGAACCGACTCGGTTTCTCTAAAGTTCATTTCGTTTAAAACCATTTTCTTAGTTGCCATCACATCATCTAGACGAGTCAGTGAACTCCAGGCGTTATCTAGCAGGGAACCTAATCTAAGGTTACTTCCAGAGGCAGTGATTCTAAGAACCATGCCGGGATTTCTGTCGAGAACACTCTAACACTCTAACACTAAAAGCTCATTCCACAAGATCAACGGCAGCATCGTGGGCAGAGAGGTACCACATACAATGGATCAAATCTGTAAAGCAGCCACATGGGCCTCTGCATCTACCTTTATGAAATACTACAGGTTGGATGTCGCATCCTCTCAAGGATCAGCCTTTGGCAAGAGTGTAATCCATGGAGCAAGTATGATGTAACTGCTTGTGATTTCCCACCCTGTATTCTTTGTCACTGCTGGGCTTCTCCCATTGTGTACTGCCATGGATGAACAGGAAGTGGAAAATTTACCTTTTTTGAAATTTTCATTTCCTGGAATCCGTAGCAGCACACGTATACCCACTCAATAAATGTTTTCACTGCTATATACCATACAGGTGTGCGTTGTTGGGTAACGGGTTTTATAGGGTATGTGTGGGATGGACCATCATTTAACTAATTAATCAATTATTACTTGTCTCCGTGCTATTGCTTGAGGGTATCTTCTATCCCAAGGGAATTAATGTTAACCCAATGTGTGCTGCCACGGATTCCAGGAAATGAAAATTTCAAAAAAGGTAAAGTTTCCACTTTGTCGTCTATGAAATCTCCGTTCTTCCAGTCTCAGAGGGTGACCTCTTGTTCTTTGTACATTTCTGTTAATGAAGACGTCACTGAAGAGCTCTTCATATTGGCCCTGCATATATTCATAGGGTATATAATTTTTACTTTTTTAGTAACTTTATAACTAGTTTCTCCCAATCCCCAGATCCCAATCCAGATACTCAAACTAACCAGACACACATACCGCATTTGCTCGATTATAAGACGACCCTGATTATAAGACGACCCCCCAAATCTGATTAATTTATGAAAAAAAGAAAAAGCCTGAATATTTTTGAAACAATTGTTTGTTAATAAAAGCTATGATTGAGAAAAATATTTTTTTATTTCCTTTTTTTCAACCTGCCCCCACTAGTTATGCACATCTGCTCCCAGGCTTGGCACTCTGCCACGGTGCCCCATGATATGCCTTTTGACCCCTTATGTGCCACTCTGCCTCCAGAATTGCCTTATATCCCTATATGCCACTCTGGCATTTAGAGGGTTAAAAGGCATATTATGGGGTAGAGTGTCATATAGGGAGGTATAAGGCATTTCAGGAGGCAGAGTGCGTATAGAGGGTTAAAAGGCATTTCTGGAGGCAGAGTGCCATTAAGGGGGCTAAAAGGCATTTCGCAGAGCACTCTGCCTCCAGAAATGCTGTATGCCCCCCATTTAACACTCCCTCCCCCTCCATCCTCCAAACTTACCGGTGCTTCTGAGTCCCCGGTCCTTAGTGCGGGCAGCGTGTAGAGCTCTACGCGATTCGCTTGAGCGGAAGTTGTCTACGCGAATCGCGTAGAGCTCTACATGCTGCCCGGACTAAGCACCGGGGACTCAGAAGCACCGGGGGGGGGGGCATAACACAGTAGGATTCAGGTCCCCTGCATCTGAGTCCCCAGTGCTTAGTCCGGGCAGCGTGTAGAGCTCTACGTGATTCGCGAAGACAACTTCTGCTGCAGTTGGGGGGGGGCATAACACAGGAGGATCCAGGTCCCCTGCATCGCTGTGGGGATCTGGATCTTAGACTCATAGTCAGACCTATTTGAGCATTTGCTCTGGAAAAAACCTTGTCTTATAATCGAGCAAATGCGGTATATTAACATAACCAAACAAAGGGTAACATACCCAGACTTACACACTAACATATCCAGGAAGACGCACAGGCACATCCAGGCACACACACAGGCATACTCAGACAGATACTAACATACATAATCAGATGCTTACATACATACCCAGACAGAGGCTAACATATAGACACACAGACTAATATACCCAGGCAGAAACACACATACATACCCAGCTAAACACATATTAACATACCCAGGCAGACACACACTAAAATGCTCAGGCAGACTAAACACATACTCACATGAATACCCAGACATTAATATGCATACCCAGACAGACACTAACATACATACCCAAGCAGACAGACATGCAGCTCACTTAACCCAGGAAGCCTCAGTCTATCTTTAAAGAAGCTCCCCTTGCGAGCTGCCGTGCTACCCCTGTCAGGTCATGTAAAGTAATGTTGCATTATCCTGCCTCCTTCTACTCAGTCTATCTCGGAGGGAACAATTTCCCTGTTACACCCCCCACCAAATCCTGTGCTGAGTGCTGGCATATGATGTTTTATGCTGAGCGCTGGTATATTACGTCATATGCCTGCATTGGCAGATTGCAAATGAGTGGTGAGGGCCGACTGGAGGGAGATCCACAATCTCCTCAACTGGCCCTGCTCCTCCATTGGATCTGTGTGGGGGCATCTCCAATGCAGTGGGATAGACTTCCTGTCCAGTTCACCGCAGAGGATGTGACCCCACATAGATCTGTGCCCTAGGCCGGTGCCTACCTTGCCTATAGCTAGTGCTGATAGGAATTAGAAACCCATACTTCATTTTAATTGCTTTTTAAACAAGAGTCTGTTTTTTTGCAGACATAACACATAGTATATCATTTTTATTGGGTATTTAACCCCTTAAGGACAATGTTCTTTTCATCAATAAAATAACCAGTTTGACACACAGCATGTTTCACCATAAGGTCAAGGTGGCTTTGCTATAAACTCAATCTGTTATCTTGGCAGATATTTCTCATTACCACATTAATTGTTTTGTAAATAATAGTAAAAATAATGTTAATAATAATTAAAAAAATATCACAAAATTCCAGCTGTTGTGAATACCTATAAAATAGAAAGCCTAAACTCACAGTGAAATGACACAGACAAGATTGCTAGAAGCACACTGTATAAGAAACCATTGAACTGTCAGGAAACTAGCACAAACTGTGATAAATGGCTTAGATCAAAATAAATGCAAGGAACAGCATATTATCAGGCTCCAAGTCAGATAAGCTGTAAGGCCTTAACTTTGCCTTAATTCATAATTAGAAGGAAATTTATTAATTTTTATAAATATTATTGTCTTAAATCAAAGCAACCTTCAAACAAAACATAATTTTAATTTGTTAACAAAAATCATCATGATCACCACATGCCTCCTTAAGTCATGAAAACTATTTTAATTAAAAATGCAATAAAATGTACCGTATGTTATGTGTTAGTATTGCTTTCATTGGTGCTGTCTTCAAATTAGTTATATTGTAGGCCATATATAATGATTTGCTTTATGAGGCACTTACTGTCAACTTTTCCCTGTTAATGTAAATTCAAAATAGTTGCAAAAGCGATGGCTTTTAAGTTATCACATTGTAACCAGAACTAGAAGGTCTATTAAGACGTCCTTGGCTGTTGGTTCTGTTCCTTCGAGAAGTAGCTGGCTATAAAATGTCTCAAGCAGTCAATGTGCACAATGGAAAGTGTAAAACAATCAGATGGAAGTGACTGCTTGCAACTTGAGATGCAATTATGGGCAAATTTTATAGAAGTTACATTTGATTTATAACACATAATTTGTGCGTGGGAGCAGACCAGGATCATGGATCTCACTCTAACCCAAAATGAAGGGGCTCGAGGTCTGTTCCTACAGACCTCTGTTTCAGCGTTCCGTGGGTATGTTATAGTGTGTCTGAGTATGTTAGCGTGAGTCTCTGTGTGCTAGCATGAGTGTCATTGTGTGTGTGTGTGTGTTAGCTGGAATGTCTGGGTGTATGTATTAGTGTTAGTGTATGTTAATGCAAGTGTCTTGGTGTGTGTCAGAGTTTGCTATATCGGGAATGTAGGATATTGCCTTCTTATTTCCTTCTCACTTTAAGTAGTGAATCCGCCCCTGTGATTATATACAATCAATCCAGAGAGCTCAGCAGCCATTTTAAGTTAGTCAGTGTTGAGGACTAATGATGCAGATGATGTAAACTCCTGTATTCCTGTCAGTGAGTTCAGCAATAAAGTAAGGTTGTGTCTAAGAGCTACAAGAACTATAGCAGTGGCAATGAGAAAGGACTCAACTCTACCCAACCAGAACTAGAAAATAACAAGAGTATTGCAAACATAGTAAAAGTATTGTTAATCCTTCCACTGCCATCCACAGATAACCCAGCAAGAACATGGCTCTGATAGGCATGTTCTGAGAATGGACATGATGGCATCACGCAGTTGCTGCAGATTTGTCGGCTGCACTTCCATGATTCGAATTTCCTGTTCCACCACATCCCAAAGGTGCTCTAATGGATTGAGATCTGGTTACTGTGGAGGCCATTGGAGTACAGTGAACTCATTGTCATGTTCAAGAAACCAGTTTGAGATGATGTGAGCTTTGTGACATGGTGCATTATCCTGCTGGAAGTAGCCATCAGAAGATGGGTACACTGTAGTCATAAAAAGATGGACATGGTCAGCAACAACACTCTGTCGTGTAAACAATGGCTGTCGTGTAAACAATGCTCAATTTGTATTAAGGGGCCCAAAGTGTGCCAAAAAAATGTCCCCCACACTATTACACCAATACCGGCCTGAACCCTTGATACAAGGCAGGATAGATCCATGCTTTAATGTTATTTATGCCAAAGTCTGACCCTGCTATCGGAACGTTGCAGCTGGAATCAAGACAGTCTTCCATTGTCCAATTTTGGTGAGCCTCAGATTACTGTTCTTAGCTGACAGGAGTGGCACCCGGTGTGGTCTTCTGTTGCTGTACCCCATCTACTTCAAGTTTCGATGTGTTGTGCGTTCAGAGATGGTATTCTGCATACCCTGGTTATAACGAGTGGTTATATGAGTTACTGTTGCCTTTCTGTCATCTCGAACCAGTCTGCCCATTCTTCTCTGACCTCTGACATCAACAATGCATTTTTGTCCAATCACTGGATATTTTCTCTTTTTTCGGACCATTCTCTGTAAACCCTAGAGATGGTTGTACTTGAAAATCCCAGTAGATCAGCAGTTTCTGAAATACTCAGAACAAGTGAAATTGAACAGTTGTGACTAATAAAGTGGCCATGCGTATATACATTGTTACATAACATATACAAACACACTCATTAATATGTGTATTCAAATATGCACATTCACATATATTCACACAAAGTCACACTGCACTTACAAATAGATTTACATATGCATATACATCTACATTTAGAAATATCCAATTACTTATATTTAACTCCTATTTTGTAGTACACTATTTCAATAATTGAACATATGTCACACAATGTGGAGCTTGGGTTTGTTTAAACAGTGCCATGGAAGACGAAAGAATATCACAACAATGAACAAGTATTTGGTAATTTATTGTGCTCATTTCATCTATGAGTATTAACAGAAATATGTATATATATAAAAAATTAAATTGCAATGAAATGAAATTCCATAAATGATCTGTTCTAATATAGCAGTTTCATCTTTTTGTGCTACTACACAAAGATCACAAAGCATATTATTCAATTTAAATTTAATGTGAATGTATTACTCTCTTGACAAATGTATTAGACTGAAATCTAGTGCACGTATACTGGAGAATCTTATTTTTTTTTTAGTTTCTTTCTTCTTTAAGCAGAACTTGTGTTTGATTATATTTGACAAGGAATACAAACAATTTTCAAATAAGGCTAATTCAGGTAGTCACATATGCGGCAATGCCTTAAATGAGGAGAACACATGGAGTCAAAATAACAAATGCCTAAAGCTTTGTTCTATGTATACAATATTAAAAAAAAAATGTGCTTGTCACGTTTCCCAGTCTCTCAGAAATGACAGTGGGCACAAGGTCTCTGTGAAACGAAAAGTGTTTTAATTATGAATAAAAATGGAAGTTATGTGCAGTAACCACTTAAACAGGGTATTTATGTATTTTATCTAATAATTCAGTTATAATGTGTCACGGACTGGGTTCATACAGACGACTGTAGTGACCCTGAGCACCCATGTGTTCACAAGTTACTGTGCAGTAGCTGAGTTGGATAGGGCCTGATGCAAGGCGACAGCACTCACCCGCGTGTGGACCACCTAGGGTTGTGCGGCAACATACCAGGGCCCTGATATAGCAGCGGATGTTGTCCAGAACAAATCAAAACTTGGAGATATCCTTCAAGCATCCTGGAGCAGGCATGAAACATAGCAGTAGAATCATGTGCAGGATGCTGCAGGCTGGGAGTGTGAAAGCTAAGCAGAATATCAACAGAAACGTAGCAAGCAAGGAGGACAGAGCAAGGAACAGGGAGACCGAGCAAGGGACATAACCAGACAAGACATACATGATACAGGGCACAACAAAGGACAAGGAACACAGGGGAAGGATTAAGAAGCTGGAATCCTTGGACGTTTCTCCTTTAAACAAGGATAGGACATCTTAACTGGGACATGGGGAGAGGAGAGAGGAACGGAAATCCTCAGATGATACAGGGCAGGAGGGCAAAGGTACATAAAAGACAGACAAACATGAAACAGGAACTAGCCAAGGACTATGTGATAACAATTGGAGATTCTGTCACATCTTATGGTCATAGTATGCTTAGCCCACCACTGCGCCACAAGCTGAAACCAAATATTGAATCTAAACACAAAACCAAGGACATA
Source organism: Spea multiplicata (assembly GCA_009364415.1). NCBI lineage: Eukaryota > Metazoa > Chordata > Amphibia > Anura > Pelobatidae > Spea > Spea multiplicata. Next base: position 23,479 of record VKOC01025417.1, read on the forward strand.
CCTTTAGACTGCAGACTGAGACAAACATAACAAATGGGTGGGGGACACCTTATAAAGGAAACAGAGCTGAAGTAAAGAGCAGGACTGGAATCAAGGAATCAGAAGCACAGAACAGAGCATATGGAACTCCAGGAACAGATTACAGCAAAACATGGGAACTGAAGCAAAGCAGAGAAAAACAGAGCTATGCAGCTCCGCAGCCTGGATGGACCCTGACATAACGTTGCTCTTTAAGACTTTAATTGTTTGACTAACTTTGAGCCAAAGATGGTGCAGGATCCAATACATGGAAAATGAAGATACTTGCTATGACCACTTTTCAGGTGCTCGTTGGGAGGCTTTGCATAAATTTGATTTCTACACCAATCATGTTTTGTGTGTTCATGCCCTTTTTGGACATGGGGATACGGTTGAGTCCACTTGTCTTTGAAACTAGGGATGCTCAATAAGTGAAAATTGTTTTCTAGGTGTAGGTAAAACACTCCTTGGTAACTCCAAAATCTTAAAGTTAGCTAATTGTTAATCTTTTTTAGTGCTTGTCACAGTCATCTAGGGCTGCAACTAACGATTATTTTCTTAATCGATTAGTTGGCCAATTATTTTTTCGATTAATCGGATAAAAAAA
>VKOC01025418.1:0-27668 GCA_009364415.1 Spea multiplicata
ATATGTGTGTGTGTGTGTGTGTGTGTGTGTATATATGTATATATATATGTATATAAAGAGAGAGAGCGACAAAGAAATATAAACATGAGGATATTTTATTTTTTAACAGAACTGACACATACCAGTATCTGAGATTTCAATTTTGTTAAGCAAGCTTGCTGGCAGCATTCCACAGCAAAACTGAAAGCAGTGCTTCCTTCACTTGGCAACAGGAAGTCATCTAGTGAATGGAGACAGATCAAAAAAATCTTTGATCACTATCCTAGGTCCTGCCAGTAACTCTGTGGATCTACTTATCAAAGTTTCAACTTCCAAAACGCCATATGAAAGTGCTTACAGGACTGGAAAGGGTTCAATATGTTCTGCCTGCTGAGAAAATTGATCTTAACCAGTTTATGTCCTTCATACTAACTGATGTATAATTGTTTTCATTTTTAATGAAATGGTGGTAGACACATTTAATATGCAAGTCATTCACCGGTTTATCACCTTATACACAGGAAATCATACATATTTAATAAATGACACTTGCATAGTTTATATGAATACATAGAACACAGTCTAGTATGATATATTTATCCCTGGAAGGTGATTTGATTTAATCGCAACAAGCACCCTTGAAATGTTTGATCTGAGCAGGTAGGCAAGGAGCCCATAGTTCTACTGATATTTACGTTTTTGTCCTGTTGTAGCGAGGACCTGTTGTGACTATTGTTTAAGAGATACTGGATATTGAGTATTATGCATGACGGTAATAAATGGGAGGTAGAAGGCCATTGTGAGTCTATCTACTATTATCTGTTTCTACAATCACCAGTCAAATTGATCATATGTAACAAATTTCACCTAATACATCATAATTAGACAGCCTATACTGAATTAAAAAATTCTGGTACGTTGCATTAACATTATTTGAGTTTAGTAGTAAATGAAATCTGTTTTAAATTATGCTTGGGTTAACATGGTAAACAAATTTGATTTATGTCTTTTTTGTCTATGTGTTCTATAGAAGAGCTAAAGGGCCCTTTGGAAGAATATGTACATAAGCGATATCCAGGATTGGTTAAAGTGGTCAGAAACCATAAGAGGGAAGGCTTGATCCGAGCACGGATAGAAGGCTGGAAAGTTGCCACTGGACAAATCACTGGATTTTTTGATGCGCATGTAGAATTTACTGCGGGATGGTATGTAAATAAAAACATCCTTCAGGACTTACCTCTTTATCCCTACCTGTGAAGTATGCTGTCACATTTCCTGGGGAAGAAATATATAAACATAATATAAATGAGAGGTTTTGGTTATATGAATTGGCCAAAGCATAATTAAGCTCACCCGCCACGTCAAGGCACACTCTCAATAGGGTTAGAACCTACTCTCACCTCCTACATAGTGGGCACACAAAGCAGTTTGTACTGCAACCAAAACCAGATTAATGTGTTGGGGGAGGTGCAATTAAACCTCTTCCCATTTAACCAAAACCTCTCATTTATATTATGTTTATGTATTTGTTGCCAACTTTATTAGGGTGAAGCGCAGACAGTATTTTGTTTTTTGTATACATTGTACAGCCAACACACTGTATTTGCAGCATGCTCACACTGTTTGGTAGGCCTTATATTATACATTTGTATTATTTTAGCCTGAGACTAGCTTAGCGCACCGACATTCTTTCTTTTCCCTGTTTGCACATTTACTGGGGAGATGAATTGTTGTCATGCTAATTATGAAATATTGAAAAATATGGTTATATTTCTAATCATTATACAAAGCAAATAAATCACATTAACTAAGGGGGAAGTGGTAGATACTGTGCTGTGAGAAAGTATTTACCCCATCTTGATTTTTTTTCCGTTTTTCCATTTGTCAAATGTACGTGTTTCAAATTATCCAACTAATTTTAATATAACACAAAGACTAAACATGACTAAACACAAAATGCAGCTTTTAAATGTTCATTTCATGATCAAGGTAAAGATTTAATCAAATCCTTTATTACTGATGTGAAAAAACCAATTGTCCCCCTAAATCTAATTAATAAATGAGTGTGCCACCCTTGGCGGCAGTAACTGCAATCAAACACTTTCAATAACTGGCAATGAGTCTTTCACAACGTGTTGAGGAATTTAGCCGACTCTTTTTGGCAGAATTATTTTAATTCAGACGCATTGGAGGGTTTTCGAGCATCAACTGTCTTTTAAAGGCCATTCCTCTATATCTTAATCAGATTCAGGACAGCCATTATGTTTATTTTGAACAATTCAAAGGTGGACTTGCTTATGTGCTTGAGATCATTGACCTGCTGCATAATCCAACTGTGTTTGAGCGTTAGGTCATGAACACATGGCAAGCATTTCCTCCTTCTGGTAGATACCATAAATCATGTTTACATCAATTACAGCAAGTCGCCCCGGTCACTTTCTTATTGTGGAATCATGAACACTGAGTGAGGCCTGTAGTTGTTAACATGTTAGTTAGGGTTCTTTTGTGACCTCCTGGATAAGGAGCGCCGGCATCCTTCCAATGCTTCACCATAGAAGCCCCGGGGGAAGTGCCGGCAGCAGCGGCGGTTGTCTGTGTGTGTCCTGCAGGCGGTGAATGTTTGACACCATTAGATGCTGAGATTTCCAGTATGTATACATTTTTCATCTTGACATTGCTGTAAAGTGTTACAGTTTTTCTCATTTCCAGAAACTAAAATAGAATGTGAAAGAATATTAATAAACTCTACGTAAAAATGATGTGTTTTGTTCAGAGGGTATCCCAGATGTGTCATAGTGATAATTTTAACATGAACTAACCAATTGCGCAGGGGATAAAATCTCTTCTGCTATTTTTATTTCAGAGCGCTTTTGAGCAGAACTATTTTAAAGATGGATGACTACTCAGTTGTTACCCAAGAATAGTTTCAAGAAGTAATACATCATATACTTTATATAATATATATTGATATAATAATGCTTACTCTATTACCCCCACCACCATGACCAACAGGGTGGGGGAAGAGGGGGACTGTCCTTGTCATCTCCTCATTATTATAAGGTGCTGGAATCCTTCCTTCTGCTTTATTTATTATTTATTTATTTATTTGATTTTTTTCTTACCCAATGTTTTTATTGAAGAGTATGGTGATATTGGTACATTCAACATAGAGTTGTACAGATTGATTCTACAAGCCTATAAGTACATAGATGAGATTTCATAATGTTCAATAAGATGTGTAACGTGTTCCAGACCCCTATGACATTGGTTTATTTATTTGTTTGTTAACCTTGAACAGAGCATACTTTTAATTCAATGGAGCCCATTGAATTCATTGAAGATGCAGTACAGGTTTTTAACACCGGTGGCTGCTTGTGCACAGTAGTATTTTTGCACATTTGTCACGCTTAAGTGTTTCAAATCATCAAAATAATTTTAATATTACACAAAGATAATTAGAGTAAACACAAAATGCGGTTCTGAAATGATTATTTCATGAATAGATGGGGAAAAGCTATACAATCCTACCTGGTCCTATGTGAAAAAAGTAATTACCCCTTACTAAATCAGCCAATCAACCAAATGTAATTGAGAATGAATTCAATATCACCATACACAACCAGGCATGAGTATTGTCATCCCTTTTGACATCTAAACATAAATTAAATAGAACCAGTCTTGGAGAGTGAAGTAGACTACAAGGTCTCAAACGACAGCACATGATGCCTGCAATCTAAGGGATTTCAACAACAGATGAGAAACAAAGTCATTGAAATCTATCTAATCCATTTCTGAGGCTCTAGACTCCAGCAATCAACCGTAAGTTATATTATCTACAAAACTTGGAGCAGAGCATTGACAACTCATCTAAGAGGCCACAAAAGAGCATAGACTAACTTGTAATGAACTGCAAGCCTCACTTAATTCCACAATAACAATGAGACTTGCAAAATGAGACATGCATCCATGGGAGAGTTGCAAGGTGAAAACCACTGGTAATAAAAAAGAACACAAAGGCTCATTCAAAGATCCAAACCCAAAGATTTCTGAGATAATATTTGGTGGACTGATGAGTCAGAAGTGGAATTTTCGAAAGACATGGGTCCTGTTGCATATAGCATAAAGTTAACACAGCATTCCACAATAACAATCAAACACGGTGGTGGAATTGTGATGGCGTGGGGCTGCTTTGCTGCTTCAGGACCTTGGCAACTTGCCATAATTTATAACTATGAATTCTGCTCTCTACCTGAAATCCTGAAGAAGATTGTCCGGCCATCAGTTTATGGCCTAAAGCTCAAGCATAATTGTTTAATGCAGCAGGACAATGATCCCAAGCACACAAACAAGTCCACTTCTGAATGGCTCAGAAGAAACAAAATTAAGGTTTTGAAGTGGCCTAGTCAAAGTCCTGACTTGACTCTGACTGAGATGCTGTGGCATGACCTTAAAAAGGCAGTTTGAACTGGAAAACACTCCAATAAATTAAAACTATTGTGCCACGAAGAGTGAGCCAAAATTTCTCAACAGCGATATAAAAGACTCATTATCAGTTACTCGCAAACATTTGATTGCAGTTGTTGCTTCCAAGTGTGGCACAAAAAGGTTTAGCGGGGGACAACATGTAAATGTGACAAATCATGAAAGGTTAACTATTTTTTTCACAGCACAGTATGTAGTCTCCCACATAACCAGCTGCCATTTTTTAAACAAATGCCATCACACATAGATTTCATTTCATTTTCATCTATTTTTTTGATAACCCCTTTCAATGGGTCAATTAATAATTGCAGATCATAGAATAACAGATGAGTAAAAGAAGGGTCCCAGCAGTCTAAGTAGAGAAAGTGTAGAGAAAGTGTAGAAACAAGTAGAAGTTTATTTCCCTGGTTTATTTCCCTGGTCATGGGGTCATGATCCTTCAAATAGATATGTTTTCTTTGGAGTTATTTTTAAAGTAATACAGTGACAGCCCGGCTTCCAATCTTAAACCTTTATATCATGTACTTTGCTGAGCCAGACTAATCAGCCTAAATGCAATAAGGCCCGTGCACAGCATGTGAGTTTTTATTTACTAGTGAACAAAACAAATACCCTCAAAATAAAATCATTAAATAAAAGCCCACCTTCCATTTTGAAACCTTTTTGCCCAAACTAACCAACCTAAAGGCCTCTCCTTCCCCTTGCCACCCAAAAATCTTGTCAATTCTGAAACTCTTCATGGAGTTTACATTTCCATCTCATCTCTGTTGCAGTATTTGTTGTAAAATTTTGTGTTGTGGTGTGGAATTATTTGATAATTGTAACCCATAATTACACCTGCTGTCTAAAACTGAATATTGACATTTCATTACCAATCACATTGTTTTACTAGGTTACTGCAGTAATGTAAAGTGCTCTTTCAAAGTACCTTCTTTCAGAATGCATGAAATATGCTTTCCATTTTTCACCACTTTTCCAAGAACCATATTTTTAATTTATCTGCTGTTCCTCTTTTTTTGTTCATTCAAAGATAGGCAATACCCTTTATTGGTCTACAATGGATTAAATGTCATCACATTACCACTAGCCCAGAATTATTAAACTCCTAATTTCTAGGACTATAATAACCAAATTCATAAACACTATGAACCAGCCAGTTGGCTTGTTGTGGGACAAACCATACCCATTTTAAATATACTAAAAATAGGTAAAATATTATTTTTCACATGCTTCAAAGAGTCAGAAGCAAACCTAATTTTCAGGCAAAATGAACAACAGAAATTGCATTGTAGGTAATGTTTCATAGCTATAGATGTCTGACAATGCTATTTACTGTTTAGGGAAACAATGTATAAGTTTACTTGATTGTTTAAAACACATATTGTACTATTTTAATTTTTGGATCTTTGTCACACTTCAATAGATTTCCCCCCTCCACAATCTGACGGTGACTACATACTTCTTATATGTGTTTATTGGTTATTTTATTTCATTGATATGGAAGCAGTACTTTGCCATTATGTCCAACTTAATGCATTTTTCTTTTTGTTTTTCTAAGGGCTGAGCCAGTTCTTTGTCCAACATTAATGCATTTTTCTTTTTGTTTTTTTAAGGGCTGAGCCAGTTCTTTCTCGGATACAAGAAAATCGAAAGCGGGTTATTTTACCTTCTATAGACAATATCAAGCAAGATACGTTTGAGGTTCAACGATATGAGAATTCAGCCCATGGATATAGTTGGGAACTTTGGTGCATGTATATCAGCCCTCCTAAAGACTGGTGGGATGCAGGAGATCCATCTCTTCCAATCAGGTTATTAAAAAAACTTTTTTAACACACTTTACTCGTTATTCTCATGCTTACAGTAGTAATTTGTTTTTTAAGGTGACACAAATATGTAGTCAATGTGGAGTATTTCTATGTAATTTTTTGGCGCTTAATAATTGAAACATAATAATAATATGCATTGTTCAAATTGGAAAAAAGAGAAATAAAGAAAATAAGAACTTACTTAAACTGCAGAGCGGCAGCCTCCCATCCCTTCCATGTCCTGATGTTCCATGCTGCAGATTGATTGCTTAAAGCAGCCAATCAGTAGCTGGAAAGAGCTCCTATTGAAATAAATAGGAGAGCTTTTTGAGCATGCACTAGAACTGCTCTGTGGGAATATTGATCATTAAAATGTATATATTCATTCACAGTAAATCAATTAGTGTGTTAATTGCGCTCTTACTAAATGTTACTGTACATGTGCAAATTCAATTTCTGCGCTTGCTTATGGGAGGCTGAAATTACATTCCGGGGATATATTGAACACAGTGTGAAATGGTTGGTAGGAATAGTGGAAGAAGGGAAAAGAGCAGAAAGTGACAAAGCATGGTCAGAATGGGTTGGATTTTGACAGTGGGTGGATGGTGTAAGTGTTCATTGCTAGCATGTGTTAATAGAGCGCTTATTTACGATTCTTAAAGTGTACTGTACTTTTCAGCAACCTCAAATGTTCACCAACCCAATTACCATCTACTATGTAGATATAGTATTCAATCTAAGCCCTTTTCCCTCTTATTTTTTTATATCTTTTTATTATTTTGTTATTTCCTTCTAAATTTTGTAAGTATGCAGTATAACTTTATTTTGTTTTTGTCCAATTCCAGCTGACCATATTTATTAGAAATCCTCATTTTAGGTAATAAATCAGAAGTGAAGCAGGATAATGATCGTAAATAGTTTTGCTCTAATATAATTTTAACAGGTTTTTTTTATAATAGTTTTTTTATCATTATAGCACAAACACATTAAGAGTAGCAATTTATTATCAAATTCTGTATCCATGTTATAAAAGATAGTTTTAGTGAGCAACTCTGTAATTAACATTAGTCATTTGACAGTTGCATAATAGAAAATAAAGCACTCAGTAAAATGTGTTTTCACTTTTGTTAATTTTTTTCTTCAACCATAAATGAAAACAACACTTACAAAATACATTTAGTTATAAAATATAGGAACCTGAAGGAGCAGTAAATAATAATCATTTATCTGACACAGATTACTTTTCATCTTGAAGATTTTACTATATTAAACAATAGTGTTGTTATAAGGTAGGCTTTAATGTCGCATTCATGACTTTATAGTTATGAACAGTAGGCATCTATAGTAAAAGAAATCAAGGTTCAAACATATAGTGTAATATTTCTGTAATTATTTAGATAAGTCTGGAATCAAGGGATCGGTTAGTCCTATAAGTAAACAATTCATATATTCTGGGTGTACCTGATTCATTCTATAGAATGCTGAAAGGCTTGTTGGTGTAACATGGAATATAGGTAATATAAAAATAAAATATATGTTTTGCTACAAGCACATAATAACAAAAAACACATCTGAACATGTATCTTTCTGTAGCATTATATTACACTGCCATAGGTATAATAAAAATCCTAATTCTTGCAATGCTGTGGGGAGGCTATAATCTAGGTAAAATTACAGTGCAAATAGGTGAAAAGAAAATAGGCTAAACAATATACATGGCAATAATTTTTATGAAATAAAAAAAAATATTAGCTACAGTAAAATGAAAGCTGAATAATAGGAAAAAGTAACATTTTAATATAAAAAGATATAGTGAAAACCATAACTGTTTAGCTAAAACTTGAGTTTATAAAGTATAGTGAAATTAAATAGTGATGTGGCCAGGGCATATAATAACATGAATACTGCTACTAATAATAATAATTAAAAGAAGAAGTTCAAAGGAAATTCTGACACCTACAGTCATATACATTAATAAGGTCCGGGGGAGCTGGGCACAAATAACAACTGAACATGTGCTTCTAGACATATACTATAGAAAATGTTAAAGTTTGAGTAATTTCAAGAAGTCCTACATCTCCTGGTCACATAGCTGGGGGGCGTACAAAGAATATGGCGTATTGTTCCCTAATGTCTTTAATGTGATCAGATGTCATTGCATTCTAACGCAAGTTTAGACAGCCCTAGAAAACAAGATACATATGCTACCCTGACAGTAGCATACCTTTTGTATATGTATTGTAACCATCCCCAAAATCCAAAAGCACCTAGCCACTTACACCTTTGCAACATCAACCACTTGTATAAATGTTGTGCATCTCATTTACAATAACAGCCCTGATATTCTTACTGTATTTGTATGATATGATTTGGGACATAACAGAATCCTTGTTGAATTTTATTATCAAAGAGCATGTGGTTACCATGGCAAACGCAATAATGATGTGTTTGTACTCAGAGATTGCCTTGTTCTTCATCTCATCAGTGCAATCTCCAATTTCTTGACAAATGGAAATGAATTATTCAACTGTCTCTGTAATTACTCCTAATTGCTTACATTGTTTGATGATAATATACTTGGCATATTATAGCACCCACAAAGTATTACATTAAGACTGCTTAGCTATAAGAAGACTTTGCGTCTCCAAAGAGAGGTGAATGAACATATTGGCCACTTGGAATACAGGATTTTTATTGATCTTTTCCTTATCAATGTTACACAAAAGGATTGTTTAATTTCTGAATATTAATGGATTACATGATCAGAAGCAGCATGAGCTAACTGGAGGGGAATCTTGTCAAACTAACCTAATAGATTATTTCAGCAACTCAACTAAAATGATAGACCAATAAAACTGGAAAGCAGTAGACTGTGGCGCATTCTCTCCTGGGCCAACTATGCCTAGGGCAGCAGTTCCAGGGGGTCCCCTGCCACATAACCAGATGTCTGCACTATTGGCACGCCACTTATCCTTTAGTCTAATAACTGTCCGAAATACACTATGGAGTACTTTGCCTAACTGGCACAGCCTTTATAGTGGCCTTACTCTTTGGTCACATACATTTCACAGGGAGATGGTGTCATGTCCTAGTGTCCAGCATAGTAGAAGGTGGCCATGGACATAGGGGTAAAGTAAGCGTCCAGCCAAGGTACGTCTCTGCAGTAGATATACAGATTCACATATACTTGTAAATTAATTACAATGTTTGAAGGTTAATGTTAAATAGTTGAAAGGATAAGGCATTGGCTGAGCTACATGAGACAAAAGGTTATAGTTATTGCTGAATATTCAGAGAGTGGCCCCACTGTTTTTAATATTTTATTAGTGATATCTTGCAGGTTATATGTGTCTAAACTGCTTGGAGGTTTGCAACTGGGTATACATTGATGGCTGAATAATCCATATGGTCAGAGGCAAGCTGGGCTCTCACCCGGACCCCCTGCTGCTGCTTACTGCTGTCTCTCGTCTACCTTTGGTTTCTGCATCACTGAGTGAAGTCCTCTTCTAGCTCTCTTTTTAAATTGTAGGTTTCACAGATCATTTTATGGGGGTATGATACAGTGCCGTGGCTCATGGCAGGCATTTTAATAGTTACTAGATTTAAAGGATACTATGTTTTTTTTTATAATTTAAAACAATACTTAATGGCTCCCGTAGGTTGAAATTAATCATCCAATTCCTTTTGCAAAAGCCCCAAACAAAATCATTTATTTGTATGGGATGTATGACAGATAGAGGGGTACCCGTAATGTTATAATGCTCCATCTCTGAAACTAAGAAGGGATCAGATAATTGTTGCTGCGTGCTGACAAGCTGAGGGTTTTTTTATTGTTTGTTACCATGGAAGCCAGAAGCAACACTGATACAGCTACACACAAGGTATGTGTGTATATTGGAAGTCTCATATGCAGGGAAGGGCTGATACTATTTCACCCAGAAGGCAAGTATAGCCAGGTGATCCCCGACCACCACTAATAAAGAAAAGACTTCAGTCCTCCTTGGGCATTTATAGGTCTAGTGTAGGGTCAAGTAACATTGTGTAATGTGACTCTATTGAGTGCCTGCCTTATAGAGCAGGTTGGCCTTATGTGCAATTGCAGTTTACATCTTCAGGCTGGCTCTATTTGTGGGAATCTAACCAGTCCTACATGATGTATTTGGACCAGCCTGGGTGCCAGTCTTACCCTGTGGCATGTACATTTAAAGACCTCCAATGGAGGTAAGAAGAAAATGGTGCAATTACACTACACACAGAAAATGTTTTCAGCAATAATTTTAGTGATCAATTGGGGATCTAGCGCCACCTCATTGACATAAAAATGATTAAGTCAATTGTTATAAAAAAAAGAGTCAAAATATAAGGTAAGCAAGTTACTGGTCCAGGTGTTAAAGGTATATGATTTAATCTGCCAAAGAAAAGCCATTACATATGTACTAGTTTTCCAGATTTTCTTTTACTGGAAGCAAATAGTATCTTGGAAATTTTAAGACCTAAAAAAAAAGATTTTCCATGAAATGTCATATAGCGCATATGCATATTTGTACTGCCAACAAATATGTATTTATGCATTTAATAATGTGCTAAAATCAACTGTCAGACACTCTTTTTTTCTATTGCTTATAATATTCTCTGGAATTATGGGGCAAGCTCTCAGAATTGGCAGTCTAATAGATAATAGTCAATGTGAAATTTTCAGTCAAAAATAAATCGGGCACATAGAATCTCTGCCAAGAAAACGAGCTGTATCTTGCTGTGACTGATAGTACTGAAGGATTTGGCAACAGCAGCTGTGAGTAGCATAAGATCTGGAAAAACTAATTCCATCCAGCTTTTAACATTCAAGAAGGAAAACATGCTACAAATGGCAGATCAGTTGACTTTAGATAAAATTTATTATTTTCTTTCAATATGTTTTCCCTGTAGCCCCACTGGACCAGATGTTGTAATAAAATGCTTTGCAGAAAATCTTTGCTGCAATAAATTACACATTATTGGGGCATGTATAGTAAACCATACTGAGTACCTTTTTTCTCAACATTATATTTCCTTAGAGACATGCGGTCCCTCTTTTAGAACCAAATCTGCAGTCATAGATAAAGGACACCAATGTCAAAGGTTGTGGAAGCCATGTGAAGCTCCTCTTTTCTACACAGGTGTCCATCTTTGCTAGACATGTTATAATGAGTGTATCGCACCAATAACATGCAACAATATGTTCCAATGCAGTAACAATTTGGTTTGCATGAGGGTATTACATGCATTTCAATTAGAGCATATATATAAACTAGTATCCTGCAAAACACATCCTTTCCAATATAAACATAATTGTCTATTAATAAGTGGAAACTAGGCTGAGAAATGCTGAATCAAATGTTTGAGAAGTCTTCATAGTGTTTACAGTATTTAACTTTAATGGGGCACTTTATATTTAATGCATATGATAGCTGATCGGTCCCCCTTTTATTGTGTGCCCCTTGTAAATGCAGAGAGGAATCCTGCAGAATCTACCCAAATGTATTCACCATGCATTTATCACGGATTGACTGCTTGACACGGTAGAGTTGCGGCTGCAACTTCTCCTAAAGCTAACTTATTTTATTTATTTTTTTTAGCTTTAGTGCATGCATATTGAATTACTTGATGAGGTTCCTGGCAGGGACTGAAGTGTCCCATTAAACTGAAAGTGTCTTCAAGGAATCAACTGTTTTGTTTTGCCCCAAAGTCTGCTGCAAAGAATATAACAAATTAATTTTATGTGCCAGATAGACTTTACGTTATTAAACATTAAATATAACAAGCTGTATGTAATTTTAAGATACACGTGTACTTCGTTTCAAAGGAAAACAAAGACAAATTACCACAATAATACCACTGATTGTACAACTGCTGCCTTCTGGATCATTATGGGCAAAGATATCCTCACTGGAAACTTTATTAGGTACACCTGTTCAATTGCTTTTTAACACAAATAGCTAATCAGCCAATCACATGGCAGCAACTTGATGTAGTCAAGACAACTTGCTGAAATTTAAACTGAGCATCAGAATGGGGAAGAAAGGGGATTTAAGTTTGTTTGAACATGGCATGGTTGTTGGTGCCAGAAGGGCTGGTCTGAGTATTTCAGAAACTGCTGATCTACTGGGATTTTGACACACAACCATCTCTAGGGTTTAGAGAGAATGGACAAAAATGCCTTGTTGATGTCAGAGGTCAGAGGATAATGTGCAGACTGGTGAGATGACAGAAAGGCAACAGTAACTCAAATAACTACTCGTTACAACCAATGTTCCCTCTAATTTTTCTTAGGTGGTGTTTACCAGAGCCAAAATGTTGCGTGCATATTTGCTCATGGTTAATAACACTACATTATAGTGTGATAATATAGTATTAGTTACACAACAGTATTACTGTATACTGTATGAAATTCTCACTGCATAAGTAAATTATGAGCGAATCACGAGCAGAGGATCCGGGCCACATAAAGGATAAAAAAAAACCCACATTTTTTTTAATTGGGAAAAACTGTTGTGCGCTGGGGCGTACCTAGAGTATTTGGCACCTGGGTCGGATCCTATATGTGGCACCCCCCCCACACACACTTTAAAACTGCATAGCTTCTATCGTTAGGCAAACATTGACAGAGGTACAGCATAACTGTTATCATTATATACTAAGGCAAACATTGACGGTGGTACAACATAACTGTTATCATTATATACTGAGGCAGACATTGACTGGGGTAGAGCATAACACCTGTCACTATATACTGAGGCAGACATTGACGGTGTTACAGCATAACTGTTATCATTATATACAGCAATCATACTCCTATCAAGCCCAGGCAGACAGTACATGCTGGAACCTGGGCATGATAAGAATGTGATTACAGCCTCCCTATGCCATGCTATCCCCCCCAACTTCTATGCTATCACACACAACCCAGAACTAGCAAGGTGTACTTAATAAAGTGGCCAATGAGTGTATATCAGATAAGCTTGAAACTTACTTTTGTGAATAAACTGAGGTGTTACAAACTGCTTTTCACTGAACACGCTCATAGTTTGACAGCAGAAAATAAACATCATTTTTTTTACACCTTATTATATTAAGCGTGGGAGGATAAAAAAAATGCATAGATGGTACCATATTGCACAAAACAGAATTCCATTCCATTAAATTAGAAAAAACAGCAATTACTGTTCCTGAGAGCATGTTACCTTGAGGCAGTTTTATCTCTGATTCGATGTTAAAGATCAACCATTTTAAAAGAAACTATATAATCATCTTTGAAGGCAACATCTAGTATAATTTATTTTTACTTTCTGCAGCTTTTGTATTTTACAATACCTCAGTAACATTAAATATTGTTTTGCAATAAAAAACCCTCACATTTTAATTAGTGTTGTGACCACGAAATCAGGTTCAGTATTTCCCGATTAAGATGGACCATGAAATATAAGTATTTAAAGAGTATGTATAAGGCACAGTCACAGTGCACCATCTACATGCTGTGCATACTTGAAAAATACTAATATTTCTATGGTAAATTAATATATAGCTTTTTAGCAAATGGATCTAATTGCTAGCTTAACTATCTCTATCCTTGGTTCTGCAATGCATTATATTTGAGATTAACATCATTAGACATCATTATCACCATTGTTAATATTTCTGCAGGGGACCTGGATCATCCTGTCTTGTAACCTCATGATATGCCCCTATATGCCAGAGTGGCATATAGGGGTATAAGGCATTTCTGGAGGCAGAGTGGCATATAGGGGGTATAAGGCATTTCTGGAGGCAGAGTGGCATATAGGGGGTTAAAAGGAATATCATGCAGGGTCAATATAAAGAGCTGTTCGGTGACCTGTTCATTAACAGAAATGTACAAAAAAACAAGAGGTCACCCTCTGAGACTGGAAGAACGGAGATTTCATAGATTTTCATGAAATACATTAGATGCCTTCAAAAGGGGTCTGGATATATTTTTTAGAAAGGCATGACATACAGGGCTATAAATAGAATTAGTAATTTAGTGCTTCTTGATCCAAGGAGAAATCCGATTGCCTTTTGGAGTCAAGAAGGAATTTTTTCCCCCTGATGGCAGAATTTGAAGTAGCTTAATTAGGGTGTTTTTTTGCCTTATTTTGGTAGGAAGGTTATGTAAAAGAGTTGAAGTTGATGGACTTAGGTCTTTTTCATCTTGACTGGATTCTTTATGTGCCTCTTTTAGCATTCTGTACCTTCCCGTTCCATAAATATGTGTTGGACAGGGCTTTATGGTGCATATTGTCTGACAGGTAAGCCTTGGGTTGTTTTGTTACTGAAACTTGTTCCTAGACTTGCCCTCTGGTGTAGGTGAAAAGACCATAGGTCTTACTATTTTACTAGACTCTCCCCCAGTGACTGACTCCCCCCTTTATTTCTGGTTAGTGGTTTTTATAAAGTACAATGCATTCAAACCCTACAACATAAACATTATGATAAAAGAATAAAAAAAACATATAATCATGTGAATGAATGCATACATGCATACAAAGCAAATAAAATGTGATGATGGGTGATTTTATGTGGTTTCCAGCATATGGTAGATTTTCTCCTACATAATGCACAAGTAAATAAACCTCCCTGCCTATGTCAGGACAAGTCTTAGGTTTTTTTAACCATTCCACAGTAGCAGAAGACTAAATATTACTTTCTCTGGCCTAACTGTTGTTTTTGCAGGGGAGTAATATTACATCCTTTTTCGCTAAAGGGTTCAAAAAGACATGGAGAGACAAATGTTATATTACACTCTTATCCACTCTCTTGCAGCCATAATACTGATGGAAGTGAAAGTACCAGGAGTATAAGTTTCTTCCTATATTTACTATGTTGAACACAATTTTCAGATGTAACTCTTTTTCATATGTGACTAAACTATTTTATATTGTGTACCATCGCCTATTTGGGGAAAATTATAGGGAAAAAAATATGTTTATGGTTTTTTTTGTTCTTTTACCACTATATTTTTGTTTGATCTAAGATAGACATCTATAAGTAGCGTAACTCTAAGTTCTGAAAACTAAAATCTATAGTTTTCACTAGGTAAAGTTTAAGTTTGTAACCTAAATGTAACTGTACCAAAAAAAACGAATTTGGCCCAGTCTTTCATGGGGAAAATGTGTTCCTACACCCGATGCTCAAAGCATTAATGCAATGCTCTTTAATCCTCTTTGATGTTTTATGTTCTCCAGACATTTTTCAATGCAGAATTGTAAGCTCATAAATGCATGAATAGTGATGCTTCAAAAACCGATTGATGTGCTAGCATGTTGTCTCTTTAAGATAAGTGCATGTTTAAGGATTACACACATAACGTGAAATCTCTTCGCGTCCCAAGATGATAGATTTTACTAAGGGAGAATTAATTGTGACCAACAATCATTCTTTCATCTTCAATGGATGCAATAAATTACTAAACATGTTTTATTTCTGTTGGTAGTTGCTTGTCAATCAAGCTAAATGTTGATGAAAGATATGGTAATCAAATTCCACTAACAGTAAAACTATAACGAAAAAACACCAGTGAGGGTGCGAAAAAACAAATTCAAAACCTTAAGGTCTGGTGGCTGTCAGACAAATTCTCAGATGTCTTAAATGCAGATATCTGGAAGTTCCACTGAATAGATCAGAATACACGGAGATAGCGACTCCGGAACGCTTTTCACTGTATGGTACTCACTTTACACACTGACTATCTACTCCTAGGATATCTAAAGAGACTTAAGACAAGGATCCAGAATGTAAGGTGATACTTGCTGTTTTTATATAAAAACATTTTTATTAATTTTTATTATTATTATTTCGCTCCCCCCTGCTCTCTGCACATCTCTCCTGCCTACATCTGAGAATCTGACATCCAACAGAGCTTAAGGTTTTTCTGGAAACACATATACCGAGTGCTGATATCTTTGAGCCTGGATCATAGGGCTCATTAAAATGTGAGTGTTACTCCAAGAGGGATACAATAGCGATACATCCTGAATTTTACCAACGTGTCTATACTATGTTGCTTTGTATTTTTTGTTGCATATGTATCTTTGGAAAGTGATCAATCCTGGTGATGTATATATAGTTTGTTTTTACAGATAAGTGAATTTGTTTTTGCGCACCCACACTGGTGTTTTTTTACCCCAATGGCCCTGATCGAAAGTTTACATATTCTTGAATGTTTGCCCTTGTTACAGACACACAAGGTGACACACACACAGATTAAAATGGCAATTAAAAGTTAATTTCCCACACCTGTGGCTTTTTTTAAATTGCAATTAGTGTCTGTCTATATATAGTCAATGAGTTTGTTAGCTCTCATGTGCTAAATTACCAAACATGGTAAAAAAAAATCCCTATGGTCCTGAAGGGGTTAATAGCACAGTTAGGGAGATCAGTGATCTTCATTTTAATGGATCATTGAGCAATGGGTGCTACAGGGAGCCTGATCATCCAAGAGAGCAATTGGCTTCCTGTTATATGGCAGAGGGGCTGCCTCCCCCTGGACCTGCCACCCCAGGTCGGAATACGCCACTGTATCTGTTTACTCAACTTTTATAAATTTTAAAAGCCCCATTTAAATTATCTCAACTTTTGAACCAGTTCTTACAAGTTACAATGTAAGTATTTCTGTCTTTGACACTGTCTAAAGTCTTTAAGGGAACTAGAAATTAAATGTGGATTTCATTAGGGGAACATTTGGACTGTAAAATGCGTTTATGCAAATGAATGCCTGGTTTGAAATGTATATGTCAAAAAGATTTTAATTATTTTGTAAAATCCCCTCAGACTCGCAGTATAGTCAACGTATTCTGTTTTAGTTAATATAATCAGTGTTTGATTGTAAAAACTATTTTTTTTAATCTACCCCAGAATTTGAAGAAGCAGAAGTTTTGTTCTTTCTTTGCATAAATATTGTGAGCTCACACATGCTGAGAACACACAAATATAAATGTTTCCGTCCACATACTTCAGAACGTTAATCAATAATATCCCAATACCAGTGACCTACAGTGAGTCTGATCGTCCCCAAGACATTGGTGGTTATTCTAGAACTTGTCAGTTCCGCCAAGTGAATTGAAGTCAGTTGAAACATTTTATCTTACCAAGTTAACATTTCAAGGATCATCCCTGGTGGATTTCTCCTGCAAAAGGGCTAGGTTGGCCTTTAATAAAACACTCCTCAACTTTCCAGAATCTGCCTAGCAAGATAATCTCACAGGGCTTGGTCCTTCATAATGCTTAGATAAGTCAGTAAGCTGCAACCCCTTGTAACCAACAGACAAATTTCACCTGACAGCCACAGGCTGTTTAAATAAGCAGCGTTTAACTTATAGTGGCCAATGAAGCATATATATAGGGGGGGGGGCATGTATGACTGGCCCTTTAAGATTTTAAAGATGTCTTAATCACCAAAAAATCACATATAATATAGACAGATTTTAATAGTTAAGTAGCACTGTAAGTAGGAACAGATAACTCTTGCTGATCATCAAGAGTTATCTGTTACTACTTACAGTGCTACTAGGTTGTTATGATGTACTAAATTTAGTATCCAATATCAGTGCATAGTAGGAGAATCAGAGATACATCTGATGCATTGTCTTTTAAAGTTAAAATAGATTAATTCTTGAGCACCATACGCCAAATGCTATTCTGTCACATAAATAACCATGTAGCGGAAACACAGCTGACAGGCGTACTTAGTCCTATCACTTTGATTGAAAGATGCTGCCATTGCATGCTGAAACAGCTGCGGTTTCTAAAACTATACATCAACTGGTCACAGCTTCTTAAACAGGCTGGGCAGCAGTAATTATACAAATACAGAATCATTAATAGTAGGTATCACAGTTTAATTATTTTCCTTTGATGCATAATAGAATTTCATTGCCATTTAAAGAGCTAAATATATAATCCACAATGCAATGACATCACCTTGGAAAGGCTCCTTCAGAAGAATGTTGTTACAAGTGAGTTCACGCAGTCTCTGCTCTTTTCCAAGCAATACAGAAAGGTTGTTTAACCTAAGGTGAACCATTAAAAATTAAAATATAAGGTGCTGTCATATTTAAATTCATGCAGTAGTGAAAATGGTTGAATTGGAGGATGTCACCAAAAGTGCCACCATTTTTGCTGAAGTTCGCCAAGAGGTCATGTCCGTGGAGTTACGGACGAAGAAAGAAGAGAAAAGAACAATAAGATGAAGCTAGAGATGAAGCTGAGCTGCAAGACACAAAGTGGTCGGCACAAAGTGGCCCATCTACACATGTCTATTGTGTATGTATCTCCATCTATCTAATATAGAAATTTGAATTTAACATGCAGAATATGCAAATATATCGTAAATGGTATATAAATGACAATTCATTCAAACAAAGGCACATGCAATCAACCAAGCTTGAAAGAACAAACACACACAAATACTGTATATGGTAATAGAAAACGACTAGCTTTAACAGGGTTACTGTATATAATATTTGTTTACAAACTTTGAGACCCCATTAACTTCCTACACTGCAAATTTTATATATAAATATATAAATATATTTATATATATTTATATGTATAATAAAATTGTGCACATTATGGACATACTGGTACAATTAGTTAATGTATCTTTTCTATATTGATTCTCTTTTTGAGAACCAAGGGATTTCACAGGGATTAAAAGTAAAGTTGTCCAAGTTGATGGCTGAAAGCTTACGAATAAACAGGAACAAGGCGTTTGTGGGCTAAATTAAATCCTACACGAAAATGCCTTTTTGGCATTCTTTGTGTTTGGTGACCTTCCACAAATGAGATGTTATGTAATCACGTCAACTTGGCATGCAGGAAAGGAGCAGATGACAAAATGTGCATCCTACAGAGTTTTGTCTGCTCTAAAAGCTCATTGGGAAGTGAATACATTGTCCTGGTGATGGAAAAGGTGTTTATTAGGAACTGGATGATTTCAAGAATAAAGCAGTTGGTAACTTAACTATTTCCCTGTATGCATTTGGAAATGTTTTTTACTACAACAAAATATATGAACAGGTGCACCAACCTTCTAGATTACAGAATTTCAGTCTGGTTACCGGGAGGGACAGAGGAAGAGAGAAATGGGTGGTCAGATCTGAACAAGAAAATAGACTCTAGGTGCAGAGACACACACATAATCCATCTAGCTACTCATACATGTATTCAAGGTATTCAAGCTTAAATTACTAATAGATAAGAAAAATGAAGGACTCGTTATTCCAGGTAAGCTTCTTACCAGGCGAAGTGTGTATCATACCTTGCTCCTGATCGAGGCATTCCAGCGACACCATTGAAGTTTAGGAGGTGATCGTTGATCACCTCCTAAACTCTTTTAAAACGGGCGTCCGCTGCCATACATTGTATAGCGGATGTTGACGCCCCGGGGTAGTATTTTTTGTACTTTGGGTATGAATTTATAGCTCCAGGTATACGTCAATATCAAACAACACCCTAATATGTGTTCAACAACATCTCTCGAGTACGGTGATACCACCCATGCATGGGTTTGACTGCTGTTTGGGGTTAAAAAGCCACATTTGGGAAGTAGGCTTTTTTTTCTCTATTTTGGTCAGTCTGTGCCTATGCCCTATCTTTGAGCCCGGCCACTACAATTTACCCCATCAAATCATATATTTTTGAAAACTAGACACCCCAAGGTATTTCAAATGCTAGTATTTTAACCCTTTGCATGCATCAGATTCTACCACCAGCCTTTGCCACACTTTGTGGTAGTATTCTTTTTGGTATTTTTTTCACACAAATTGTACTTTGGGTATAAATTTGTAGCTCCAGGTATACTTCACTATCAAACAACACTCCAATGTGTGTTCAGGAATATTTCCCGAGTACAGTCATACCCCACATCACATAGTGATTAGAAAGCTGGGCTCCATTGACTTGCATGGCAGAATGCAGTTCTCTAGAGGGTCTGGAGACCTTCTAGCAAACGTTTTCAATTTTATTTATTTTTTTTCAGGACGGTCGCCATCTTGCGGATGGCGAAGATCACCGGCAGTGTCGGCTGTGACCGCTCTCCGGAGTGGTCACAGCCCGTCCTGGGGTAGGTGTTTGGTGTCGCTGGATGCCTCCTGATCGAGGCATTCCAGCGACACCATCGTTGATCGTTGATCGCCTCCTAAACTCTTTTAAAACGGGCGTCCGCCGGATGTTGACTCCTGGGGAGGGGCCAGGCATGGCCCCTGATGCCGATCTCGGCGTTACTAAATGCCTCAACATCGAGGCATTACAGCAACGCTGTTTAAGCTTAGAAAGTGATCGTTGATCACTTTCTAAGCTTGTTTAAGTCTCATGACGTGTCAGGCACGTCATAGGTCGTTAAGTGACCGTTTTGCATGACGTGCCTGACCCTGCAATGGACGTTAAGGGGATAAAGGAATTTGACAGGCAGACAGTTCCAAACATCTTGGAGAACTAACCAGACTTGTTCTTCTTTAAGCTGAAGATGGCTCTTAATGAGATGTATGTTTTTTGTGGTAGTTGTCATGCTGCAGAATACATTTGGCCAATAAAATGCTGCCCTGATGGTATTACATGATGGATATAGTATCTGCCTATAATTCTCAGCATTCAGGAGACCATTAATTCCCACCAAATCCCCAACTTCATTTGCAGAAAAGCAGCCCCACACTTACACCATTCTTCACTATTGCCTGCAAACACTCTTTCTGGTACCACTCTCCAGCCTTCTGCTATAGCCAAGTATTTAGGTTTTGATTCATCAGTCTAGATCACCTGCTGACATTTTTCTGTACCCCAGTTCCTGTGTTTTCGTGAATAGTTCAGTCAATGAGAAATGCGGTATGGACCAGTGCCAGTGAGAAGGGAAGAATTGGAAACAAGAAGTAGTATAAAAGTGGAGATAATGAGGTAGCAGCTTTAAAACACCAAACAGAGCTGTTCCCTATGCTTGAGATAGAAAAATGCAACAAAAACAAATATTGTGTATTCATGCTGAAAGCAGTAGGACTTTAGAGACATAAATATTTAAAATATATGTTTAATTAATATAATTAATTATACAAAGGTGTATACAATAAACAGCTTGTTCAAACTGTACAGTAGGGATCCACCTATATAAAGAATTGTAAGGAGAACAAGCTGGTATCCTACAAAAGAAAGAGACTTTAAGAAATATATATGTTTGTACATATGTTGCTTTTTTTAACTACAGCCTTACATTTAATCAGTAGTCAGATATTTTATTAAATATTGGGACTCCCAACAGTCATGATAAAAATGTGTATTTATAAATATACAAGATGATATAAGACTGATAGTATAATGTGAGGGATTCATGTTCTGTTGCATACATATCACTGACAGCCAATATCTGGTCCGTTACACCGTGATGGGTTTGGTGAATGAAAGGGGTAATGAAAGGGGTAGTACACCCAAAGACCACCACCTATGGTAACCACTAATGAACATGCTCATTCTCGTGCACGCAGGGCGCATCCTTCTTCCATGCCAGCATACCGTGCTTCATGAGGCAAGTGACCATGTGGTTGCCATGGACGCAATACCTGTTCCCTGACTTTTAGATTCAGCTCCGATGCTATGGCATGTAGGCGTGGCTGAGATGACTGAAACTCTGGAGGCTGTTTTTAATATATAAACCTGCCCTTTCCATAATGTCAGTGCTCAATTATGTGCCTCCAGAGAGACAAGTTGTTCTCTGGCATTTCTTGCTGTAAGGACCCGGGTCCGTGGTCAGATGGCTACCATGACCTAGAGCGCCAAACGATGGTGTTCAGGAGTTATTGCTCAGTAGCGGAGTAGGACAGGGCCTAGTGCAGGGAGACTGCACTCTCCAGGGTGTTGAGCACCTAGGGTTGTGCAGCCACGTACCAGCGCCCTGACATATCAGCAGAGGTCGTCCAGTTCAACACAAAGTAATAACCTGCAGGCACCCTGGAGCAGGCATGAGACATAGCTCTACAGAGGAATGTGCAGGATGCTGCAGGCTGGGAGTAGGGAAGCTAAGCAGAGTACAGGACAAACATAGCAAGTAAGGGGGACAGAGCAATTTCCCGGGAAACCAAGCAAGAAACATAACCAGACAATACATACATGGTACAGGACATAATAAAGGACAGGGTACAAGGCAAGAAACACAGGGGATGCAGTAAGGAGCCGAAATCCCCAGATGCTTTTCCTTTAAGCAAGTATAGGATATCTTACACTGGGACATGGGGAGAGAAGAGAGGAACCGAAATCCTCAGATGATACCGGGAAGAGAGGGCAAAGGCACATAAAAGACTGACACACATAAACACAGGACTAGCCTAGGACTATATGATAACAATTGGAGATTCTGTCACATCATATGGCCACAGTATGCTTAGCCCACCACTACGCCAAAGTACTCCAATATTCGGTGGGTCCTAACGCTAAACCCTGCCTACTGAATGACTAATAAACTAAAACCAAACATTGAATCTAAACTCAAAACCAAGAAGGACATACTGCTGACTGAGACAAACAGAACACATGGGTGAGGCACACCTTATAAAGGAAACAGAGCTGAAGCAAAGAGCAGAACTGGAATTTTGGTATCCTTGTATCCTGAATATTGGCTTGTTTATTGATTATCCTGACCTCTAGCACCATGAACATTTGGCTTGTCTACCGTTCATACTGAACATACTGGCATCCTGATCTCTGACTTCTCTGACAATGCTGGCCTGCATGTCTATCTGTCATTGGTGCTTGTGATTACCCCTAAGGAGTTCTGTTCTATTCCCAGACCTCTAGTGGCGTGTATCTAGCAGGGCAGACATTTCTAAAATTTACTTGTGGCAAAGTGGCATCCTATGACAATGCCATAATTAAAGTCCCTGAGCTCTTCGTTATGTCCATTCTACTGACAGTGTATATCTTTGGAGAAAACATGCCTATATGGGGTTTCTCCATACTTTTGGTCATATAGTGTAACAGCTTTGCACACTTAAAATAGAAAACGTAATGTAATTTTTGCTAAGAAAATAAAAATTGTACATTTTTTCCCTCTACATTTGATTTTTTCCTAGAAAAAAAGGAATTTTGTCCCGTTATGTGAGACGTTTGCGTTTGCTGCCCCTTGTTTGATCAGTTTTGGGCATGGTTACACTGTCATTTTCCATAAATGTTCAATTTCATAGAATGTGTACAAGAGGTTTGATAACAATTCAGCTGATGTGTGTATATTTGGCAAAAATGACAGCTACTGCTGCTATTGTAAACCTTCTTCTAAAGGACATGGTCTTGTAGCCACTCTCCATAACAATACATATTTATTAAACTATAGTTGTCCTGACAAAGCTTGACTGGAGACCAAGCCTTACCACGTATTTTGGGTTTTTTTGCTTAGAGAGTTAAGCAAGAAACATCAGGCAGTAATTAAATACTTGCTGTTTGTTTTAATTACTATATGAATAAATTGTTAATTAGCACAAACCTGTGATAGCAACTGTTAGGCTAAACATAATAGAAGTAGCCATTGGGGTTCTACATTATAGATCTAAAATAATTTAATCTTTATTTATTTACCTTATTTACTTTTTGAAAGAGCACCCTACCTCTATATGACAGTCCTCAGAGGTTTTGTTTTTACCCGATAAACAATAACAGAAAGTTTGCATTTCATTGAGTTCCCCAATTTCATATCCCTGACACTTACAGTGAGAGGCCCCAGCTAAGGGACATAGCTGATATGATCATTTTCTTAGTAAAGTGACATGGTGTCACTATTGTCTTACTACTGTAACTCAAAATGGCCAGAATAGAGCCTAACTTACCTAGGTTATTCAGAGTACCAACTTAGCGATTCAATCTTTTAGTTATCAAGTCTACATTTCTTGTTTATCGCCACAAGAGACACAACATTTAAGGGCAGATCCATGGCCAAGCAGATTCAGATGCTCTGTAATTAATGTATTTGCAAATCATTTAATCTGACAGTTCTAGAGGAGAGTGTTCTCATATAATTTGCAAAAAACGTAAATTTATTGTGGTATTAAATTAAATACATAGGCTAAAGTTACCAAAATCAATTTACCACAGATATTAAAGAACATTACAGGATCTGTGGGATGCATTATAAAATGAAAACAAAATGATTTCTTATACATCTATTTAGGCTCTACTATGTAGACATTATTAAGAAATTGTATGTAAATATTATACCTATTTTCTAATCATTGTTTTGTGTATTTGTGCATTTGTTGCAGTAGAAGAGTATTCTACTATACTGTATAGCTAGATGTCAGAGTACAGTTACTTGAATGTTAAATTTAATGTTAAATCAGTTCTAATACAAAATGACCTTTAAAAAGTTATTTGCTACAGTTCTGGCATGATGCTGATTTCATGTTGGGATAAAATCAGTTTATGCCACAGCAGAAATGTGTCTGGTATATGTGACGTTAAATAGGGGAAGAAGTAAAAACAGTGAATTATCTGCAATACTGAAAATCCGATCTCCTCAAATTAGCCTATAGAACATCTGTGTAAGTGGTACATCTGGAATTCTGATCACCCAACAGGGCCCCACTGCTTCAGCCTAGGCCAGAATATACCATAAAAATAACAGAAAACGGGAAAATTATAACAATATTCAAATATATAAATGTATTCAATGTTCAATAAAAAGGACTATATTTTAAAAGAGAAGAAATGCTATGACAAAATGCTCAGAGTCGAAAACTAATCTGTCAGAGGCAGACAGCAAATTAGAATGACCTTTCAAATACATGGGGCAGAGGATAATAATGGGAGGGAATTTAATAGTACAAGGGAAAAGCATAAGACTATGCTGAATAAGACTGGGAAAGTTGCTCATATCTAATGTTGATGAGATAGTTCAGTTGGTAAATGCCCTTGACTGCACTGTCTATTCAAACCTGACGGTTGCCGGCTAAAGTTCGGACAGGGTCAATTCAGCCCTTCATCCTTTGAAGGTCGATAAATGAGTACTGTTCATCGGGTAATAATAACAACTATTATTCAGCTGTCCATTTGCTTAATTCCAAAACCGTACAACAAAAAGAGATTTGAGTCCCACTGGGTATTAATGTTATACTTTCCAATGCAAATCAGTAAAATAGATATATTCGTATTAGTTAGCATGGTCATATTCGAATTGGAGAGTGACAGGGTAGAAAGTTAAAAATTAACTATAGTCCTAACCTATAAAAAATATTTGGCAAATCTGCATGCAGTACAACCAGAGCAACTGAAGTTTTGATTCACCATTATAGCTGTAACTTAAAATGTATTATTCTCCCCTTGACCAGATCAAGACCCTCTTTGCATCGCTGTCACCTCATTATCCCTAGTCTGTCCCCATCCACTATATCATATAAACTCCCTCTATGCTTCTGTCATATTTTTATGCTTTTGCATCCTCATCTACCTAGCATACTCTTCCAGATAAATCACATTTAAATGTGTGTGAAATCCAAATAGTGTTGCACAGATATTTGGCAATTTCCTAAAGTATTCATATTTGAGAATATGAACTTGCTAATAAGTTACATTACATTAGTTATCAAAATTGTTAGTAATGGAAGCAGTAGCGTACCTAGTGGGTGGCGGTCCGCCCTGGGTGCCGCTCGTCAGGGGGGTGCCATGGGCTAGGGTGACCACATGTCCCGGATCCCCGGCAGCCTCGTCACTTTTTTTTTTTACACGGAGGAGAGAGAGGGGCGCCTAGCAACACTCGGCACCTCAGTCTCCTTTGCGAGGCCTCTAACTCTGTCACGGTGCTGGCATGTCATGCTGAGCGCCGGAATATGATTGAGTGAGAAGGGAGGGGTAGATAGAGGTGGGTAGATAGTGAGAAGGGAGGGGGTAATAGAGGTGGATAGATAGTGTGAAAGGAGGGAGGGGGTAGATAGAGGAGAGGGGGTTGATAGTGAGAAGGAGGTGGGGGGGTAGATAGTGAGAAGGGAGGGTAGATAGTGGAAAGGGAGGGAGGGGGGTAGATAGTTAGAGGTGGTAGATAGTGTGAAGGGAAGGATGGGGTATATAGTGAGAAGGGGGGTAGATAGAGGTGGGTAGATAGTGTCAAAGGAGGGAATTGGTAGATAGAGGATAGGGGGTAGATAGTGAGAAGGGAGGTGGAGGGGGTAGATAGTGAGAAGGGAGGGGGTAGATAGAGGTGAGTAGATGTGAAAAGGGAGGGGGGTAGATAGAGGTGGGTATATAGTGTGAAAGGAGGGGGGGGTAGATAGAGAGAAGGGTAGATAGTGAGCAAGGAAGCTGGGGGTAATAGTGAGAAGGGAGGGGGTAGATAGTGAGAAGGAGGGATGAGGGAGATAATTAATGAGTTTGTGAGAATGCATTAATGAATGTGTGTGTATGAGTGAGAGAATTAATGATTGTGTGAATTATGTGAATGAAAGTGTGAATTAGTGAGTGACTGTTAAAGTGTTTGTATGATAGATGTATAATTGATTTGTGGAAAGGCAAAGATGGCACAAGCAGGATGTTTGAGCCTTGGGGACCAAGATGACACAGGCAGGGTGTTTATGGGACAAAGATGGCACAGGCCGGGCTGTTTGGGGACAAAGTTGACTCATGCTGGGCTGTTTGGGGACAAAGATGGTAAATCCTATGTGTGTAATCTGGGTGCTGGTCAGGTTCTATGTGGGCAGTGTGGACGCCAGAGCTGGCTTTGGGTTGTGCAACCTATCATCTATGCCTGTAGTTTTATCTCTTGCTTTGTTTCCATACATTATTATTGTATACCTGCAAATACGGGATTTGTATGTCTGATTCTATGCCTCCAGTGCTGAGTTCACATGTGAACAATAATAATAACTATATATATATGCTAACATCAATCACACTCCTATCATGCCAAGTCAGCTAGTACATGCTGGAATCTGGGTATGCCTGGGCATGATAGGAGTGTGATTGCTGTTAACAATCATATATATATACATTAACATTGTTATTGAATTTTTTGTCCTATTTTGCTGTGTTTGCTTTAAATAAAAGTATGAGATTTTTTTATGGTGGGGGGTTATATTTAGTTTTGGACAGGTAAATGCTGGATTCCCTAAGCCAGACAATGAAGCAGTAGGCCTACAGCACATCAATGTTTGGCTTAGTATATAGTGATAGGTGTTATGCTGCACTATTATCAGTGTCTGGCTCAATGTATAGTGATAGGGATTACGCTGTACCACCGTCAATGTCTGCCTCAGTATATAGTTTTAGGTATTATGCTGTACCCCGTCAATGTCGGCCTCAGTATATAGTGAAAACAGTAATGCTGTACCACCTTCAATGTCTGCGCCAGTAAATAAAGATAGAAGCTATGCAGTTTTAAAGTGTTTG
>VKOC01025419.1:0-16991 GCA_009364415.1 Spea multiplicata
AATTAATATTCAGATTTGGGGGGTCGTCTTATAATCGAGCAAAAACGGTAATTCACATAATCGTTTATTCTCTCACTCACACAAATCAATTACACATATTCATTAATGCATCCACATATTAATTCATTCTCTCCCTCATTCAGAAAATTCATCCACACAATAATTCATACTCTCTCATTCAGACAATTCATCCACACATTAATTCATACTCTTCCCTCATTCACACAATTCATCCACGCACTAGTTCATTTATTATCTCACTCAATCTCACTATTTATTTCAATATTCTAACAACCCTCTTCCTATTTACCCCCTCTCCCTCCCTTCCTTCTCACAATCCACCATCCCCTTGTAGTTCACTTACCTTCCAGAAGTCCTGCGGCGAGGTCTCTTTCTACCTGCTCTGCCGCGGTGCGTGCTGCTTCATTGCTACTGAGCGACAGAATATGACATCATATTCCAGCACTCAGCATGACGCGCCAGCACCGCAACCGAGCTGGAGGAAACGGAACCGCACAGAGTGGTTGTTGAAAACTTTATGAGCGACCGCTCGGCGCCTCGGGTGATTAAAAGCCTCCCGGCCAAACTCATGTGGCAGATTAAGGAAATGGGAACAGAATATTCATTTTACAAACATGTAGAGGTGCTGGTGGGGTTTAGAAGATATAGTTAATATTATACCATATTTCCCTGTGTATAGATAGACATATAAGGCATCAAATAAATGTGTGGAGTCCAAGAATTATTTTGTGGGTTTTGTAGTTGAGTGGCATTTAAGCATTTTATTATCTTTGTAACTCATTGAATGCCAATATGCGGTCACTGTATTCTCACACAAAGGGAATAAAAAAAGACAAACTACGTGTTTTGGCTTTATTCAATATTAATGTAAAAGCATTTAACGTAACGCATTATAGTGTTTAAGGGGGGACTTTACAGAAGTCTGGAAGTATTTCTTTTTCTAGAAGCCATGCATTTCAGAAGTGTGCAGAGCGCCAGGGATATTCGAGTTGTTCATTGTTGTTATGACAATCGCTACAGTTCAAGTCCAGGGTACACTGGTAAACGAGACTGGATGTCGGTAGAATCTCTGCACTCCCTTAATAACCCCATTCCAGCCACCTAATTCCAGTGATGGCGTTCCTGGGAGGAGCATGAACAGGCTGAATGTAGCAAGAGGGATCCCCGCCTTCTTCCATCACATCTGGATCGAACTGCAGAGGACCCGTACTACAAGTGATTGTTACCCGAGGAACAACTCACCAGCCGGAAGGTAGATGCCTCTAGTTTGTTTTCCTACACAACTGCTTGTAGCCATTGCTGTTGAAATATTCAGTTACCTTCTTTCTCAGTGTGGAAGCTGCATCTCAGTCCTGTGTCGGTGCAGCCTTTGGGCGCGCACCCCCCCCCCCCCAGATCATTGATCTCCTTACTTGTTTAACGCTGACCCCCCTTCTTCCCCTTTCTGTATTTTAATATTGTAGTGAAATGTTTGCACTACCTGCTTCTCATGGTGTGTCTCGTACCAGACACTCGTATAACGTCTCCTGAATGTCTAACCTCCCTCTGTCTTATATCTTAGACCGCTTTAACCCCCGGGAACTTTCTGAAGCCTGTTTGCCTGACCCAAAACATACCCCCCCCACTGGAGCCATGCAGCAGTCACAGCCACGGTAAGAGAGCGATTTTTTTTTAATTTTCCAGTCAGTGAACTTGTATTTGTCTCTTTATGTAATTTTGAGTTTGCTGTCTCTTTATGTAATTTTGAGTTTGCTGTCTCTTTATGTAATTTTGAGTTTGCTGTGCCTCATACTGAGTAAACATGCTGTTTCTAATATAGGTAGATGGACACTTAATACAGTCTCAGCTCACACAACGCCTGGATATATTTGTCCATCCCTGTAATGCTTTAGGCATCTCATTACCGTTATAAATAATGACCTCCTTTCATTGTGTTTCCACCCCATCCATTACGTTAAATGTTTCTGCTGACAATATTAATAGAGGGAGTTTCCTCCAGACAACAATTAGAGTAGAAATTCTACAATCAAATACCGAAGCCATTTTCATTTCACACTATTTGTGTATGGGATTGTGTGAGGAACACCCGAGAACGCCTTTACCGAAATAAATGTTTGTTTGCAGCCTGCAAATGTATATTTAAAGTTAATAAAGCATCCAGCTTCTGCGACAACCAAAGCCCAACCTAATAAGATGTAAAAATATTCTAACCTATTTCGTTTCTTTTGTTATATGAGTTCTACTTGCCGCAGAATTTGGGTAGAGGTGGTGGTCTTAGTGAAAATATTGTGGTTTGGATCTTTTCTCCCAGACTCAATGCAATTACCTCACTCTTTGGCTTTTTTCATCGCCCGGTGGTAATTGGAGAGGTTTGTAAAAAAAAAAAAAAGTAAAAATCTCTCCATGCTCAGCAAAACTTGAGTATATCTGGGAACGCACTGTTTCCGGAAAATATTTTCAGCCAAAGTTTCTTCCCCAAAATGCTGTACGGAGATAATTTAAGCTCTTATTTTGTAGTGTTCATGTTAACCGATATTAACTCATATTAACCATCCTTTCATGAGTTGTTATTGTTAATGTAAATTAAAATATTCCTCAGTTAACTGCAATTCCTTTGTATTCTCTTTTTCAAATTGTTTGTGGCACATATGTGGTCCTATGTTGTAACAGAAGAAATACAACTCCAAATGTAATGGTACCATGGAAGTAGATGTGCCAGCTGCTTAGGGACCATAGTAATTGTGACATCTAGTGAGATATTGCATGCTCATTCATTCTTTTTATTAATATGGGAGCCTAATTGATCTGTTCACTTGGGGCCCCTAAAAAACCCAGACCAATTTCTTCCTTTTGTGTATTTACACCTTGTATTCAATATTATCATTGTTTAGAATTCTGCATGAGTTTGCATTTAAACCTAACCATTATATCATATACACATTAATGGATATGGAAGCTGAAAGATCCTTTTAAATTTCCATGATACCCGTTTTGCAAATCCAAACTGTATTGGTTAAAGGCCCACTGGGCACTCACCCCTGTTACCTGTCAGATTTATTTTTTTGATCTATCTATTTGATCAGAAATATATATGGCAGCGCCTTTGGTTGCCAATAGATAAGGCTGTTTTCAACTTGGCACTGATGCACGGGTCAGTGTCCATAATGGATAGTGTAGATCAAATTGGAGCATTTGGCTCTTTTAGGCTATTTACAAATATACCTCGGTGTATGGCTGTTACATTAAAAATTTGCATTCCAGAGCGCAAAAGGCGGGCAGGAGGGGTGGCAGGGTATGTGACTGTGATTATCAAGATTTCTGGAAGCCTGAGTGGCAGAGAGAAGGGTGCAATAAGGAAAGCCCAAGATGTGAGGAGATATGCCCAGCTGCTAAAAGTTGAAGAGAAAGTGAAAGATGATGGGTGTGACGGGACCGACCTGTACCCCGACTGGGTACGCCTGCCCTATGTTGCTTCCTCTGCCCCATGGCCACCGGGACACCAGCGATTAACCTATTCACCACCAGACAGCACCAGCGTGTAGAGAGAAGGGGCTGCCTTACCACTGTGGCTAGCCGAAGCTAAGCTACACAGTGGGGCTATGAAGACAATGAGTGATCATAGCAGAGAACACAGCTCTTCAGGAACCTTGGCGGCACTGTAGTATACAGAAGTATAGCAATACAGTGCTCTACCGCCCTGATAAGGGCAGGCCACCGAGCCCAGCAATGTCCGTTCAGCCTTTGTTTTCGGGGTGATCCTGAAGGAGTGGCGGCGATCCCGGGGTACTGATGTATAGCTCGGGTCCTGAAGATATTCTGTCCAAAAAGTGATGTCGATTGCAGGAACCGCGAGTGGCAGCAGTTCAAAGTTCCGCAGGGACGCGCCGCGAGGTAACTGGGCGCGGGTTCTGTAACCGGCCGGAAAACTTCAGGAGGCTCCCTCCCTGGTCGGCACCCCCACCACCCGTGGGGTATCTCCATATGATAGTGCTGTGGTCAGGCAAATGGTGTCCGGGTTATACAGGGTTAAAAGTCTGGGGGCAGGACATGTGGCACATAGGGTAGGACATGAAGGAGAACACAGTATACACAAATAAACACCACAAGTACATAAATACACACATTTTAACCCTGGGCCGTCACAGTGGGAATGGGTCTTGTGGGAGCGGAGAGTTTTGATGAGAACCGGGGGAGAGAGAGATATTGAAGGTAAAAGGTACCTGACATGAGAGAATGGGAGAACAAAGTAAAGAGGAAGCAACAAAAATATAGTGTGGTGGTGCTGGTGGCTGGAGAGAGAGAGAACAAGGTTCTACTGATAGTAAAGGAGATTGAGAAAAGCAACAAGATGATTGTGGACATGGTACTTGGAGAATAATGGTGATAGGAGTGAAATTGTAGTGAGAGCACAGGGAGTGGAACAAACACAATAAACTAGTATGGCAGCAGTTCAGGACTATTTTCAACACAGGGCAAAAGGGACAGCTGCCCTGGGCCAAGTCATTACTGGAAGGCCCTTGGCAGCTACCCCTTGAGCTTGCAACAACCACGGTCACAAGAATCGATCGGGGCTGCCACACTGCAGCGACCGCTTCTGCACAGGCCCACAGCTTACCTCTGTGTTGCTCACACAGTATGTGGACAACCTCCCGTACCACCCAGAAGAAGCAGTAATGCAGTGGGGTCACTTTACATCATGTCCCTGGGCGGTAAAATAGAAGTTGCTTGCACAGTGTGTGATCACTAAAGAGAAATCTCTGCAGCCCCAACCCTCCCCTGCTGCCTGATTGCTCTATTAAGAGCGATTGTGCAGTTTTAGCCCCTTCAATGCGGAGACTGTGTATGACACCATCATGGCATTGCAGGGGTTGTGTCCCCACAAGCTAGTGGGGACTAAATATCAGTCAATGCTGTGCTCCTATGGAATTTAAATTAAAATAATAATTTAATAAACAATAAGAGCACTGACCTGAAAGTTAAGGGTGCTTCCGGGTCAATTGTTCTGAGTTTTTAACTAAACTGCTGCACCGATCAAAAGTGGGCTGATGATGATCTGGTCATTATGACAGCCCCTGCAGGACCCTGCCCTAGAAAGAGAGAAGGGTCATCTAAGGTAATAATGAACCCCCCTCACAGATATTATTTAAAAAAAATATACAATTATTACTTTTTCACTTTGTCAGTGACATTTTAATTGATCGCTCTTCCTGATCAACGGCCTAAATTTGTCCCTTGTTTAAAAATTGAAAAGCAGTCCAGTTTTGACTCCACAGTACCCGAGGAACATGACTTATATATGCATGATCACACATCCACTCAGAAAAATAAACATGGTGAAACTGCAAAGTGGATGTGAAAAGTGTTTTCTTTTTTGCTAGACTAATTTTGGAAGGTGCTGATGTGGAATCAGCTGCATGGGACAGGCCAATATGCCCCTAACTAGTTTCCCCGAGCTGCCTAGTTTTTGGAAATATATAGTTTTAGGGGATTAAAATAAAATATGGGACCTCTACTGTTTCTCAAATAAGACATGGACACAGCAAACTCTTTTGTCAAAATTCCATGTTTTAGAATTGTAATGCGCATGTTCCAATTTTGAAACTGCAGTGCCAAAGAGACATGCCTTACCCATGTATATGGGGTACTCCTGTACTTGGGGGGTGTCTCTGAAACTGAAATCACAAGTTGTTTCAGTAATTTCATGTACCCAGGGAAAAAAATTACTGAAATACTGTGTTTGGATAGAATGGGTTTGTTAACCCCTTAAGGACCAGGCAGTTTTTTACTTTTTGTACCCTGCTAAATAGATTCTACTATTTGTCCTGAGTTTAGAAATACCCAATGTTTTTATGATTTTTTTTGCTTTTTTCTGCAAGTTATTGGGCAATAAGTACAAGTAGATTTTTTCCTTTTTCAAAACCATATTTTTTCCACATCTGGTCATTCTGCCACATGTGCTATTTTGGGTATCTTTGAGGCTGGCCAATGCAATTTACCCCCTCAAACCATATATTTTTGAAACTAGACACCTCAAGATATTTAAAATGCTGGTATTTTAACCCCTTCCATGTAATAATTCTACTACCACTTTGTCAAACTTTTTGGTAGTAATTTATTTTGTGTTTTTTATCACTAACATTGTGCTTCATGTATGGATTTACAGCTCCTGGTATACGTCATTTTCAAACAAGACCTCAATATGTGTTCAGCAACATCTCTGAATGAGTTTGTTGGGTTGTTTGGGAGGTAAAAAAGCCACATTTAGGTGTGCATTTTTTAACTTGGAACTTTTACATCTGGTCCTACTGCCCCATGGCCTAATAGGACCATCTTTGAAGCCAGCTAATTCAATTTACCCCATCAAACTAAATATTTTTGAAAACTAGACACCCCAAGGTATTTCAAATGCTAGTATTTTAACCCTTTCCATACATGAGATTCTACCACCAGCCTTTGCCAATGTTTGTGGTAGTGTTTGTTTGTATTGTTTTCACACAAATTGTACTTTAGGTATAAATTTATAGCTCCAGGTATACATCACTATCAAACAACACCCCAACATGTGTTCAGCAACATCTCCCGAGTACAGTGATAAAGCCCATGCATGGGTTTGTCTGGTGTTTGGGGGCTAAAAGGCCACATTTGGGAAGTGCCCCCCCCATTTTGGTCAGTCTGTGCCTATGCCCTATATTTGAGCCCGGCCACTCCAATTTACCCCATCAGACCATTCATTTTTTAAATTAGACACCCATTCAGTATTTGAAATGCTTTTTACATGTCAAGATTTTTGGGAAGATACAGTACTAATTTTAGCACTTGCTCATAATAATAAACTTTATTTTTGTATTTTATTAATTTTTGGACTTTTTTTCATTTTGCTAGAAGTGGATGGTTCCTCTGATGCATAATTATTTTTAAATATTACCACTTTTTTCCATTTTTATTTTATATTTTACTAATCACATAGTGATTAGAAAGCTGGGCTCCATTGATTTGCATGGTTGAATGCAGTTCCTTTATTCAACCTGCAAGTGGAGCCAGAGTTCTCTAGAGGGTCTGGAGACCAGCGGTGAGTGTTCGGTGTCGCTGAATGCCTCTTGATCGAGGCATTTAAGTGACACTGTTCTTTTAGAAGGGGCGTCTGTCACCATACAGTGTATGGTGGATGTTGACGCCCCAGGGAGGGGCCAGACATGGCCCATGATGCCGCTCTTGTTGTTGCTGAATCCCTCTACATCAAGGCACTACAGCAACGCTGTTTAAGCTTGTTTAATGAAATGACGTGCCACACACGTGATAGGTTGTTAAGTGGCCATTTTTGCGTGATGTGCCTGACCTGTCAACGGACGTTAAGTGGTTAAAAATGAAAAAAAAAAAAAATTTACTGCAATGGTTAGGACAGACTGACACTAAAATAGTTAAATCAAAAGTGTTAAAATGCCCCTAGTAAAATACTTTGGGATGTCAACTTTCAAAAAATATATATACTTTTGTTTAGCAGTTTTTCTTTTTCTGGCCGCTATTGGGGCCAAATCTCAGCATACCACATTTAAAAAAAAAAACTTGTTTAGAAACAGCGATGCGTGTCATTCATATTTAACCCTGTATGTGTCATAATAAATGAAAATATAGGCATATGGGGTGTTTCCAAAAACAGGACAAATACTTAAATACACCTTTGGAGATTTTTTCCCATTTGCACTGGTTTTATATATATATATGTTTTTATAGCTGAAACTGTGAAAATATTTCTTTTTTCCCTAATTTTCCCACATTTTTAGATATTTTTCATACTTACTGATGGTTTATATATAAAATTATTTCAAAAGAAATCCCTACTTGTGCTGAAAAAAATAATATATAATGTGTGGGGTGCACTAAATGAGTTAGTGAGTAATGAGAGTTGAATAAAGTCATAGCAAAAGCACAAAAACTGCTCTAGTCATTTAGTGCCAACATGGTAAAAAGAACAAAAAAACGGCCCTGAAGGGGTTAAATCATATTACCGAATTAATCAAAGCAATATAGTAATGAAACATAGTAATGACACTCAATGCAGAGCCGCATTCACCAGCACAAGAATCAAGCCGCTTCGATGCTCTAAATAGCAGCAACCTTATAGTCCCTAATATATATTCAAACACTGAGTTTTGTCTACAAATTGAGTTTTGTCTACAAATGCCACATACAGCTTTTCACAAAACATACAGAGATACATATGAAAATCCCAATCAACCTTAGCATTGAGAGATTTAAAAAATATATATATTGGAGGGAAAAGTGTTACGGGTAAGTATTGAAAAGGACAGGTTCATCTACATCTGCTGAGGGATATATCATTAATCATGAAGCTAAGCATACAAAGTGTGTAAAGTGTGTATTTGGTGGTCAATGAATTGAGGAACATACACAGTCAATACTGGAAAGATCTCAGAATGACAAATAAATTAATAACTTGGGTTAAACCATTTCAGCAGAGCGACTTGATTTGACCTTAACCACAGGTGTCTGCATACTGTCCAGCACTGTACATTTTTTAAGCATCTCCCATTAAAGGGACAGGTGTCACCCTATGTATGATATATTGCAGCGTGCTTTCCAGCTACCTTATGATGAAAAGGTTAATGTAGGGTGCTTACTAAAAATCCTTTCTTACAGAGAGAATTATGCACCCCTGTAACATTTTCCCCCACAAAGCATTAGCTAAATAAAGCAATTAATAATAATAATAATAATAATAATTAGGAAATATTATGAAATGAGTGTCTTTCATGATTTCCACCAGCTGGTGGCAGTACAGTTCAATGTTTAACACAATCCTGGGTAATTGTCTTGTTAGCACTT
Organism: Spea multiplicata; assembly: GCA_009364415.1. Taxonomy (NCBI): domain Eukaryota; kingdom Metazoa; phylum Chordata; class Amphibia; order Anura; family Pelobatidae; genus Spea; species Spea multiplicata. The sequence goes on from VKOC01025419.1 coordinate 8,866, forward strand.
TAGGTACTATGTTAAACATGTGCAAAATGTATAGCCATTAGCAATCGTTCATGGAAAGCTTATTTGTGCAACTGAAAAGTGTAAATAGCAGGAATACATATACGTATATAAACACATTCATAAACATTGACTGGCATACTGAAACACATAGATCCAAATTATGTTAACAACCCTTCTCACCATAGTTTACAATCTAGTTATTATTTGCAAACATGTTAAGTGGATATCAGTCTACAGAATAAGTTGCAACAATATACATTTTTTTAAATCAAAAGATAAAATGCATCATGTACTACATCCAATTGTGACAAAAGGATTGGGATATGTCCACAAAACACATATGGATATGATTCTGTTTATCTAAGTAGATGCGTGTTCTTACATACCAAGTCTGAAAAATATTACACAAACTGCGGGTATTCACGTAGAACTCAGCTGTATCTATTTTGTTCCCACAGATGACATTGCTCTGTAACTCTGTAGCTGTTGAACACATGATGCCCTTCTAAAATAGTAATCTTAGGAGTCTCAGAGACTGTTTTTGTATAGTCATACATTTAATGGAGCCTTTTTGTTTCTATAGATTCTTAGAACATAAACATATATGTCCACATAGTATTCATTAATTGCCAATTTATAAATTTACGTTCACTTGCATGTGGGGTTTTGTACCTAAAAGTGTTGTTTGTTTGTATGTATGAATGTATGTGTGTGTGTGTATGTATATATATATATATTTATTAATACACACATTCACACACACATTCTAAACTTGAGGCCTAGCTTTCTACATGTTTTTCATACTTTATTTCACGTTTGTCCAACATGATCGAAACATGTCTAGTTATGGCAATGGTATCTATAAATTACTATTTCGGAAAAGGGATGTTTCTAGGGAAACATAAATTTCTAATATTAAGATAAAAATAATATTCACAAGGAGTGTTAATAGAAGCAGTGGTAGAAGTTGTATGAAACTGGAAACTCCGGTTCAAATATTCATATTTCTTGCAAACATAGAAACGTAGAATTGGACAGCAGATAAGACCATTCGGCCTATATGTTCTGCCTGCTTTTGACTGCTGTAAAGACTCAAACCTTAATCAGTCCTTGGCTTTGTCTTAGGCTTGAGATGACCTCATGCATATTACATGCTTATCTAGATTTCTATTATGTAATTCCTGTTATACTACCTTCTCCGACACAGGATGCCTGAACATGTCTGGCAAATTGTGAAATGTGGAGACTGCTGGTACAGAACGCTAGCACTGTTTAGGCAAACAATGAAAGTGGTAGAGAAAAAAAACTTAGAAACCATAGATATATAAATAAAAATTAGCACTAGCATATACTTCTGGGGCCAACACTTTCAACGAAAATAACATAATATGAACATTGCCTTGTTCCTTAAGTACAATATTTATGCAAATTTCAAAAAGTTTTGCAGGGCATCATGTAACGCGCCTGATTTCATATCACGCCAAAAACAAATGGCAGCACCGTCAATAAGAAGCATGTGTTACCTATTTATTTATATAAATAAAGTCTGTCACTTTCCCCAAACCCTACATTTAATGGTTCTCTACTATGTGTAACGTGGGGAAAGGTATATTTTTTGTGCATGATTAGTACATTAAGTTATCTTTCTCATGTTGGTAAATTGCTGATTGTTGTAAAGGAGGTGAGGTAACTTTGGGACAGGACATAAATTACATAATGCTGGCTCAGATACAGGCTGCTGCTAATCTTTGCTTCCATTAGGTGAATATTTAAACTGAATATCTCCATAACAATTACAGAGACTGACAAAACAACGCTAGAATTTGTTTCAATATATAAATTTACTTATGCTAAAAGCTATGTCAGTGGCAGTTTTCCATACTTGTGGTACTGAAATATTGTTTCAGATGAGAAAACAGCAATATACACTCACTGGTCACTTTATTGGGTACACCTGTTCGATGCAACTCAATGCATTAAGGCATGTCGTCGTAGTCAAGACAACTTGCTGAAGTTTAAACCGAGCATCAGAATGGGGAAGAAAGGGGATTTAAGTGACTTTGAGGTCACTTAAATCCCTGAGTATTTCAGAAACTGTTGATCTACTGGGATTTTCAAGCACAACTATCTCTAGGATTTACAGAGAATGGTCCGAAAAAGAGAAAATATCCAGTGAGAAGCAGTTATGTGGATGAAAATGCCTTGTTGATGTCAGAGAAGAATGGGTAGACTGGTTAGAGATGACAGAAAGGCAACAGTAACTCAAATAACCACTTGTTACAACCAAGATATTCAGAATACCATCTCAGAACGCACAACACGTCAATCCTTGAAGTAGATGTGCTACAGCAGCAGAAGACCACACCGGGTGCCACTTGGACAATGGAAGACTGGAAAAGAACATTGCCATGTCTGATGAGTCTCAATTCCAGCTGTGACATTCAGATGGCAGGGTCAGAATTTTGCGTAAACAATATGAAATCATGGATCCATCCTGCCTTGTATCAAAAGTTCAGGCTGGTAGTGGTGGTGTACTGGTGTGGGGGGACATTTTCTTGGCACACGTTGGGCCCCTTTTGCACCAATTGAATGTTTCCAGCACCTTGTAGATAGTATGCCACAAAGAATGAAGGCAATTCTGAATGCAAAAGCAGGTCCAACTAGCAAGGTGTACCTAATATAGTGGCCAGTGAGTGTATGTCTAATTACACAATTGACATACTTATACACACTTGCTGTAAGTCACAAATCATACTGAACATTTCTGGAGCAGCAGAATTACTATTTACATAGATGGCCCATAGGCTCTAAAGTATAAGTTAAACTGAAGGCCTTTGGAGTCACACATTTCCAGTATTATTCTTTACTTTTGCACAGTTGTTGCATGATTTGTTTTCCCTGAATATCTTTGATTATAACTTTAATTCTAACATTTTAACAGTTTGCATGCAATCCCATGGCAAGAGCAAAAGCACAGGTACAAAACATGGGCAGCAATGTTTTGTGTGCCATATACTAGGGGTACTGTCTAACTTGACAATAATTTGGGTAGCTGGGGAAGTATGTTTTAGATTGAAATGTGGATTCCACATCTCTGACCCCAGATACCATTAAAAGCATTAGACATTTATGATAAATTTAGAAACTAGAGTTAATGTTTTTGGGATTCCAGGGGTAGAATCTACATTGTATGGTTACTCAACATTGAAGGGTACACTAATACATACTGTGTAAGAAAACGATGGGAAAGAGGAAAACCAGAGTATTTTATGTTATCAAACCAGGAAGTGTCTGTATCATCTCCCATCCTTTACATCTATTCCCATAACACCTCCGTGGACTCCAAAACAACTCATTCTCACTTCCTGTAACTCTGATTGCAATGATAAGGAGGAAGGAGTGTGGATGTTCATTTCAAAGACAGACAGTCCCAGGGGAGGAAGTGAGTCAAAAAGAATAAATGACAGTTAAGTGAACCTTCCTGGGACTAAAGAGTTACATAGCCCAGTTACAATGGAACAAGTCAGCAGAATGGGTTGATGTCTTGTGCAGATGGTGCAAAAAATTAAAATAAAAAAAATGTATATATATATATATTCATGCATGAGCTCATGGAGTTAACCATTCTGCTGACATAACTGCATGCAAAGTATGGTGAGCTCAATTCTTTGTTTTGATGAATAAAGTAGAGTCATACAGGAATGTCTCAAAGGGTTGTAAAGATATTGTGCTCAAGTTTTTTAAGGGTAAAGAGACGGTTATCGGTCCTTTAAGTGTAATTTTTTTCCTTATTGGTTTTTGAAAGAAGTTTCCCCCAATTCCTAATTGAAACATTACGATTGTGGTCACATAATCAGCATTCAGAATGATGTATACTAAAGGTTTCGAGGTGTCATCTATGAACAGTTGGTATATAATAAAAGTAAAAAGTAAAACACAGGCTGTATTGATTCGGATTAATTCAATATAAGGTTAAGAAATCAATTTGGCATTTAAATAACTGATTCCTAACCCCTTCTTTCTTGAGGTTGTTTTGTGCCAAAAAACATGAGACTTTTTCAGCATTTTTCCACCTTTTTCCTTAACCATGATTCTTTTTAATTTTTGTGCACCCACACAAATTATTTATTGCTTCTTCACGGACAGATAAAGCTTTGTGTTAATACCATTTTCAAAACAAAATTATTATTTTTTTATTAATAAACATACCTGGGAACTCTCTGGGTTTGACCAGCTGAAGTGCCTCTATGTTAGGCATTCAACAGCACACAAAAAACACTCCAGGACGCACGACGGTCGCTCTCACAAGATGGCACTGCCCACTAAAGAGACCATCCAGACCCTCCTGAGAATACAGCTACATGCATAGTCAATGGAGCGTGGCTTTTCTAATCAGAATGTGATTAATAAATACATATATTTAAAAAAATAGAAAATAAACATAATTAAAAAATTACTAAAAATAATTGTCCAGTGATGTCACCATTAGGGAAACCACCCGGTTTCAACAAACTGTAAAAAAAAGGTCCAAAATATAAAAAAGAGGAACATTTATTTTTATGAGCAAGTGCTAAAATTAGCTCTGTTTTTTTCTCCTGGCATGGAAAGAGGTAAAATACTAGCATTTGAAATACCCATGGAGTATCTAGTATGTATGGTTTGATGGGGTAAATTGAATTGGCTCTGTTCAAATATGACATGGGTGGAGACTAACCAGATGTCAACATTTTAAAAGAAAATGCACACCTCCCAAATGTGCCTTTTTTGCCTCCAAACAACCCAACAAACCTATGCCTGGGTGGTATCACTGTACTTGGGAGATGTTGCCAAACACATACTGGGGATATACCAGGAGCTGTACATTTATGAAAAAACAGAAACCTATAACACCCCAAACCGTGTAAAAAACAATGTGAAATAAATAAAAATACTTCCCTAATATATCACTGCCGCTGCCCAACAGAAAAACGCTCCTCTCGGCGTTCAAATACGTAGCCAACAAGAAACATGCGCCCTGATTCTTGTTGGCTGTACATTTATACCTGAAGTAATATTTGTATGAAAAAAACAAACAAAAGGAATGACTATCACAAACTTTGACAAAGGCTTGTAGTAGAGTTAGTGCATGGAGAGTATCAAAATAACAAAATTTAAAATACTCTGGTGTGTCTAGTTTTCAAAATTGTATGGCTTAATTGAGAATATTGATTTGGTCGATGTCCCAAATAGAACACGAGGGACCAGAAAAAATGGTTTTGAAATAGCAATATGCTACTTGTACGTATTGCCCTATAGTTTATTTCACTAGAAGCATTTGTAAACTTACTATACAAGCAGTTGGTGACCAATTCCTGGCAAATGCAGCTGGTAATTTTTCAACATATTTTTTCCATATTTCCTAGGATTCTATGAGAAATTAAGTATAGATCCGCACAAATAGGTAGTGCAGAAAGAAGGAAGAAAGAATAACAGAGAATCTGAAAAGCTGTTACCACCAACTAAAGCTGTTTCTAAAAAACACTGAAAATTGTACAGAGAAATAAATACACTTTTTAATTAGTAAATTCACAATAAAATGACAAATACATTATTGTACAAAAATATGAGATTATTTTTTGCAAGATAGAAAAGCCTTTCACCATGAGGATTCTTCAGTGGTAAAATGGAAAAAAAACGAAGCAAAGTCCTACAGGAAGAAAATAGAAGAAAGCAAAGAAGAAAAAGGTTACAAGTGCTCTATATAAAAATACAAATGCTGACACACATGTTAAGAGTATTAACTTTCCCCTTTGTGACACAAGGACTTAGGGAAGCAGTGCTTCATCCAGAGTCTCCGGGCAAAACCCGGAGAGTTCCCAGGTATGACAATGGGGCTATAGAGTCACTGCATTACCCAATTTCTATTTCAAAAGTTAATAGTCTTGTAAATTAATAATAGTACTTACCTAAAATAAATTGAACCAAATAGAGGGTTATTCATGTTATAAATATTCTGAAAAGCAGGGAAAAAAGCAGATTACTATATGATATAGTTTCTTTTGAAGAAAAAGAAAACATAAACTAAAACATACAGATGAAACGTCATGAAGGTCTTAATTCAGGTCAGCAGGATTATGAAATGTTTAAAAGGAATGTTAAAGCTATATTTTAAAAGTCTTAAAAAGCTTTTCTGTTAATTAGCATCTAAAACTGAAAGATTAAATTAGGGAAACCCCACCCCTGGGTGAACTTGTTCCAACATTTAAAGCGCTTTACCTCTGATGTTTTAAAGGTTGCCTCATGCTATATGTAATCATATTTAATCTACTCAGAGTCACCTTGATCTACAAATGTTTCAAGCTGATTTCAAAACTTGTCGATTAGTGCAGAAGTTCAGAGATCCAAATCTGTAATTTGGCGCTTGAGGAAATCCTTTAAAGAGATCATTCTAAATCCTATTACATTGAAAGTCTCATCTCCCAATAAATTTCACTGTAAGATTACATCATGGCGTTTTGCTTAAATGGACACCAAGGTTTCTTTTGATAAAAAGTGTAAATCCCTCTTTTGCAAGAAAATGTGTTATGTCATCTCACAATTTATGACATGATAACATGATCCATAGTTTAAGTGACAGCCACACTAAAGAAAAATGCATTTTCAACTGTTTTGTGACTTTCCGAGGAGTAAATTTCAGCCTGGCTGCTACAGCTGCTTACTTCCTTTGTGTTACGACAATTTTGGCCACTGATTATCTGTTTCAAGTAATCAACCATTGGCAGGAAAGCGCTGCCATTGAAATCAATGGGAGGAGGGGGTAGCGCATGGGTTCTGAATAGAACGTTTGCTGAGCCAGTGCTATAAATATATCATGTGCAGGCACATTGCTTCAGTTGAACACATATTTTGCTCAAAGCCTGTACGAAGTACGACCCATATAAAAAATGAACAACCATGAAACCGAGTATCTCATCTGAAAGTCAGGAAAAGTTAGACAAGTCATGATGCATATTGCTGTACTGGTTCTACATTAAGGTTATGATCTGGTGGCCAAGTAACTTTTCTGTAACTTTTAGTTTTTAGTATATAGCGTTAATTACAGTATTTAGTATACTAATCTGTAGCAGATCTATCATATTTTTCCCTTAAATAATTAATCATCTGTAGCAACACAGAAATTATCCTTATGGACGTACTGGTACGCCCTGTCCTTCTTACAGCGGCAGGGACACATCCCTGCCGATACACGGGAGGTTCCCCTCTGTCAGCAGAACCCAGCATCGCTGGGACAGGATATCCCCTGCAGGGTCTGTCTAGACCTGGGATATCTGATCGCTCCGACGACGCACTGATCACAGACACTATGATCTTTATGCAAGTCTATCGGTGCAGGGGGATCGCAGGGAGGAGAGTGAGAAACTCTCACCCTTCTCACGAGCTAAAAGAAAAAAAAAGTGTTAGTGATTTTTTTTAACAATAAACAAAATCACTGAAATAATAGAATAAATAAAAAAATAAATAAACAAGAAAGTGAGCTGTGACATCACTGGCATTAATAACATGTTCTAAGAGGACCTCCAACCATACATATAAAATATGAAAATAAAAAAATAAAAATAAAATAAATTATTAAAAGATAATAATAATAATAATAAAGAAAAAACAACTTACATCCCATTGCCCATTCACTACCCCCAAACCCGTTAAGCCATAAGTATAAAAAATGCTACCCTATCGGGTACTATATGTAAAGGATGGTTATGGACCTCTAGAAAAGAAAAAAAACTTATGTGGGGTATTTCCGTAATCAGGAGATGCAGCTAAACAATTTTGGCCAGGTTTCTCTGCCGTGACACATACCCTGTGCAAAATCTAAGCAACACAAAAGTGCAGGAAATAATTTCTGCTGATACGATAGTCTGGGTTGTCTGCTTTACAGAAATATATAGTTTTGTGGGTATTTTTGGTTTATTTGTTTAAAATTAGAAAAATTCTATATAAATGTGGTATTTCTGAAATCAGGACACCTGAATTGATACATTTGGAGGGGATTTTCCATCACTTTTTTTTTTCTAATTTTCGCTAGTATTTACTAAATTTCTCATCCTAAATTTTCAGCTAATTATCTAGCTACGGTATAACTCCTG
>VKOC01025420.1:0-32275 GCA_009364415.1 Spea multiplicata
CATACATATATACACACATATAGATACATATATATATACACACACATATACAAACACATATACATATATATACACACATATATATATACACATACACACATATATATAAATACATATATATACATATACATCATGTTTTCCTACCTTTCCTCTGTTCTTTTTCCTCTTCTTCTTCTGTCCTGTCCTTCCGGTGCCGTAAAGAAGGTGGGCGTGGCTTCAGTGCTGTGTGCCGGGATCTGACATCAAATCCCGACACACAGCATCAGTTACCGCGCGCATAGCAAGGGAGCAGGATCGGAGGTCTGTATTAACAGACCTCCCGCTTCCTTGATTGATTTTAAGCCGATTGGGGTGAGATTTTTGATCTCCCCAACCGAGCTTGCTCCTCCAGCGGCGGACATTAATGTCCGTCTCTGGAGGAGTGCCAGCGTCACCCTGGACGGACTGCCCCCCCCCAGCTCCCCGTGAGGTACTGTGCGCACAATGTTAGTACGTGTGCGCTCCCTCAAAAAGTTATGTGCGCGCGCACAAGCGCACAGCTTAGAGGGAACAGTGCCCCCCACTAATATTGGCACTCTTGGTGAATATGAGCAAAGAAGGCTGTGAAAAAAAGTATTGTTTAACCCTTTGATCTTTCCTTCCAAAAATGCACAAAATGCTCTGCTCTCGTGTATATCAAACAACACATGTTTATAAAAAAAAAGAAAAAACTTAAATATAATAATTGCATAACCATAATACTAGGAGAGGGCGGTGCTGCTGTCAAGCCCCTGCTGCTTTGTTTGTGCTGCTTCTAAAAGAAGTGTCTAGACTCTTGACTTGCTTTATGCAAAATATGGTAAAACGCAGGCCAAAGTCTGATTCAACATTCTAAACATGGTACAATCTCCCAAACATTTTCCATTGCAACCTCTGGAAGGGTTCTAATAAGAGTCCCAAATTTAACACCAGAAGTGCTCAAGCCTTGTCTTAATAACTATGGACCACTGTGCTGAAATTTTACATTTACTAAATCTGCAACTGAGTGAAAGTCCAGCCTTGTAAATGTGTAAAGTCATAGCACAGAAGCTATATTATTAAGATTATTGATTTCATCTCTCCAAAATGTGTCTGCTGCCCTTGCATGGAAATGATTGGCCTTGTCAAGGTTACACCTGGACAGGAGCCTGATCACTTTTATCACCTCAAACGAAAATCCTGAAACACAAACTCTCCAAAAAGCACCCACTTCTATCGTGGGACATATCAATCCATCATTTACACTCATTATTTTTCCTTATTAATGCCTGAATAATTATGTTTTTCATTAGGTTTGATTAACCACAATTCCCAATTTTAATGCTTAAGGGAAGGGGTAATATACTGATTGTTTTAATTCCAAGCATCAGTGAAGACAACAGTGATCTCCTTGCTGATTCCTTTCTTTCAGTGAAATAAATAGTGTTTTACTTACAAACACCTCTTTCTTCATACTTATATGGTGGCGGTGGTGGCTCTGTACCCTCTGTCAGCTTTCTTCCCTAGTGCGAGAGGTGAGTGTTAAATCCTGCACAATGGTACAGTAACTTGCTAAACAGGCTAAGTGGGACATCAGGCTAAACGATGCGGAGCCAAGCTGATCTAAAAAGTGGTTCACAGAAGAGGCAAAGGTAAAAAAAGGTCTATTAATCTCAGGAACAATCCTGACTTTAATAGATAACTAATCATTGCATATATTTTCATTGAACAGATGAAATTGTTTTACCAAGACAACATTCAAAAATTCTTCCTAGAACTATTGAATGATCGAGCCCCTTCCAAAAAATAATTCTTTAAATAAACTCATCGTATTATTTATTATTACAAAATAATTTTGTCTTAATCAGATTTTTTGCTGGGGACTCCGCATTGATTTTTTAATCTCCCTGGTCTGGTCAAGACAAGAGGATCTCCCCAACCAGCCTATGATACCACTGCCCAAAATGTGGGATTTTAGGGAGGTATTTTGGCATAAATATTGAAGAAAAAAACCCATTTTTTAAGGGATTATGCGACTAAACGTTCAGATGACAATAAAAATAAAAAACAGATATGTCAAGGTTTACTTGAGAGCGCTATTGCTCTATGTCCCATAGCCTTACAGGATAGCACATTGGCAGCATGCTTATTGCAACCCACTCAAACCCCAGGCAAAGATATAATTTCACATATGGTACTGTAAAATCTTACATTCATACATTAGTAGAGATTATTGTATGTACACAAACTGCTTATTTCATTCTTTATGAGTGGAATGGGCTTCCGCTTAACAGCATATATAAATTTACAGGGTAGCATTTGACTTATAGTTTATCAGTAAATAAAAATATTTTTGTCTTGGATGTTTACAAGCATCTTTTGGGGGTCTCTTGATATTCATCATCAGCCGGTGGTATTTATGCCAGTGTAGGGTGACCATATGACCAACCAGCAAATTTGCACAGAACCCCAATTTTCCGAGTTTGATGGTTCTCCCTGATACCCAAAGAAGCCCTGTGTCTGCTTGAATTAATTACCCAGCCGATGAGTAAGGCATGACATACTGCATGCTCTCTTTGGCATAAAACCCCAGTAAATTCAGACAGGAAATACTGTCAAAAGGACTCTTTGCAACTAAGTCTAGCATATGCTACATATAAAATTCAAAACAATTCTATAAATGTAAACATGTATATCGGTATTTCTCTGTAGTTGGCTGGAAAATATTACTGAAGTTTAACAGCCAGGAGGGACCAAGTTAATGTGATATATAATGCATATTACACATCAGTCCACGCTAAGAAGCCGAGATCCTGTAATATCGGTAATTCTAGCCAGACACTTAGTTTAAAAACATAAGAACTTTATTCAAAAATAAAGGAAATATAATAAAAAAGCAATAACCTTGACACATATAAAACAAGGCCGTGGATATCTGGAAGTCTTTCCAAAAGAGGTTTTTGTGAATGTTCATCCTCTACAGACTATGCTGGTCCTATATACGTTTTAAAAAATATACCCTGCTACATGCTCATATCATTTTAATCTACAAATGGCCTTTGAGGTGATTCTGTGGAAGATATTTCAATAAATGCATCATATGTACTAAAGAATTACAAAAGCCTTTCCATAGATACTGATTTCCTTGTACAGTCAATCTATCTTCAATTCCTGCCACGCTTCCTTCCTATATCCCCTTACCAGGTTACTGACCAAACCCTGCCACCTTCACCTGCAAAATAAAATACTAATTCCCTTATGCTATACCATCTGGATTGTTGCAACGCCTTCATTCATCCTAAACTTATTCCATACCTTTTCATCTGGTGCCCCTCTGTGCCAATCCTTACACTGGCTCCTCATACAATAAATTTGAAACTGCTGACGCTTGCTTAAGAGAACTTACTGAGCCCCTTTCTCTGCACCAATCTCCAAATACTTGCCAAAGGGCCCTCTTCGCTCTGCCCACAACTGTCCTCAATTTATGTGTTCGTGTTCTTCTTCATTTTGTCTAGGGTTAGTCTTATTGTTCATTTTGTATTCTCTCACACTACTATAACGCTATGGAGTCTGATGGGATTCTATAAGTAAAATGTAATAATAATTTCAGGCAGAGGAAAACAACAAGGCTGGAATAGCTACAGACAGTCTAGTTTACAGCGTAAATCTGGTCTTAGTATTGAGAGCACTTTAAATGGTTCTTTGGAAGCGACACCTGACCATTATGCCAACAGGGACTTTTATGACATTGCATTCTAAATACATAGACCTTAACATATAGTTCGTCCTCCGTTTGCAGCTATTAGAGCTTCCACTATTCAGGAAGTGCTTTCCACAAGATATTGAAGGGCTTCTGTGGGAATTTCTGTCCATTCATACAGTAGAGCATTTAGTGGGGTCAGGCACTGATGTTGGACGAGAAGGCCTGGCTCGCAATCACCATCCCAATTCATCCCAAAGTTGTTCAGTGGGGTTGAGGTCAGGATTCTGTGCGGGCCGGTCGAGTTCTTCCTCACCAAACTCATCCAACCATGTATTTATGAACCTTGCTGTGCACCGGGACACAGTTATGCTGGAACAGAAAAGAGCCTTCCCTTCCCCAAACTGTTCCCAAAAAATTGAAAGTGTAGCATTGTCCAAAATGTGTTTGTATGCTGAAACATTAAGATTTCCCTTCACTAGAAGTAGGAAGTAACCTCCGCTGCTGGCACTTCCGCTGGGGCTTCCTTGACTGAGCGTCAGAGGTTGTCTACGCGCATCACGCAGATGTCCATCGGCTGCCCCATTATACACCATCGAGTCTGGGAATATGTTGGTAAGTCTGGGAGGGGGCATATCAGGGTGGCATAAAGCATATCAGAGGACAGAGTGGCATATCTGGGGGGCAAAGTGCCATATCAGGGGTTATAAAGCATATCTGAGGGGCAGAGTGGTGTATCTATAAGTAGGGTGCATTAAAGGGGGGATCCATAAAATGGCTATTGGTTTTCCAAATTTCTGTTTGTATATAAAATATGCTGACTAACTGCATGATAGATACCAATGTTAAAATGCATGTATTCCTGTTCATTAGGTAAAATACTGCTTTACCATTCCACTCATGTGTATTTTTTCTTTAAAAATATTTTTTTCATTAAAATAGCACTAAACTTTTCGGGTGCGGCCTATAATCGAGCCAATACGGTACACTTTCCAGCTGATAAGTGTATGGAATCATTACAAATTACCTTTAGACATGAGCACCAAGCAACAAAAACATTATTAACAGACTGGAAAAAAAAAAATTAAAAGTAGCAAAATAACCATTTTGTTATTCTTGCCAGCAATTACACAAATGGCTATTCATGAGCAATTATACGTTCATTTACACTTTTCTTATCATGTATATAGCACAAAATAATATTTAAATTAACTTTTATTGTCTCATTGTACTGTGGTATGTGATCTAATAAGCAATCTGGACACAAATCTTACACAAAGGTGGTTTTAATATTTAGACTGTAACGCAACATAAATATCTCAACATGCATGATAATGAATACGTTATGCATTAATATTATTTTTTTCACCCGAAGAATGTCCTTAAGTGACTTGTATCATTGACAGTAAGTATCTCAACTTAACCAGTTGTATTAAAATGCAAGCAATGTTTGTTGCTGGATGTCTAGTAATTATTTTTGATGATATTGGTTCTCTGTGAAGATAATCACACAGGGTATTATGCAAATCAGAAACACCTAGAGAGTCTCTTAAAATAATTCATTTGACAATTTTGGAGTTAAGTGGCAATAATAATTTTTGTAAACCTGACTTTATGTTCGTGTTTTTTTTTCTTCACCAGCTCACAACAACTTTGTTCATGAGATATTAAAACCCGTGTTTATATCCTTCTTCCATTACCTCCCAACCTATTATGTTTCCCATACCTCTGCTTATAACGTCCTCACCTATGTCAGTGTGTTTTGAGTGCGGCCCTAAGTATTATTTGGTTTTTCTAGTTTGTTGCTTACCCTGATCTCCATATTCTATCCCCAATATTATTATCATGTTTTAAGATTACTTAAATATTGTCTTGTCCTGTCCTACGCTGTGACACGATGATGCAGGGCCTGTTTGAAGCTTCTAATGCTTACAGTCATGTTCATGTTTATCCTGCTGTGAGGTTAGTATCATTGCTAATAATATAGGTTGTTTGGTGTAGGAAGAGATTGAAAGCCTTTTCAACCATTAGTGTGGAATATGTTTTTTTCATTAATTGAATAGGAACAGCTATAACATTATGACCATTGACAGGTGAAGTGAATAACACTGATAATGTTGTTATTATGTCAGTGGGTAGGATATATGTAACGGGTTCACCAAGAGAGCTGTAGTAACTCCCAGAGATCATCCACATTTATCCTCCTGTCGTCCCCGGAATCACTTGCAGCACCAGCCAGCATGCGCACCTTGGAACCCTGCTATGTGTACCCAATAAGTAGACACAACTACCTTGAACTGAGTACAGCAGGAATGAACAGTTTATTGTTATAAAACATAGACTGATATAGCCACAGAACTTAATTAACATAAATCAACATTGATAAACAGGTACATGTAGACAACCCAACCTTTAATCCCATTTAGCTACTGAATATCCCCCTGGTAGCCATCCTGTTAATGGGATTAGTTTAAACAATGGAGTTGCTGCCTGTTTGGCAGCCAGGCTGGAGCCATCTCTGAGTACCTTGGGCCCCTGTATGACAGGTCATTCTGTCACATATCTCCCCTTTTAAAAAGAAGACTGAACTGGGGCTAGACCCCAACCGGGGTCTGCATCCAGTTCAGTCGGGGAGCACAGCTCCGTCGCTCTTAGAGTTGTGGATGCAGGGGCTGGCAAAAGGCACCGTTCCCACTAACCAGTCCTGGGGTGCACTTAGAGACTGGGGAGTTCAGGTCCCAGACGAGGACAACAGTCCCACTAGCCAGGGCAGGGAGACAGGGTCCATAATCTGTGGGTAGCAGGCTTGCTTTCAGTCCTCTCCACCGGCCCCAGTGATGGACAGTTCCGTCACACACTCCATCACAATATATTAGGCAGCAAAATGGTCACTTGACCATTTTGTCCTCAAAGTTAAAAAATGGGCAAGCGTTAGGATCGGAGTGAATTTGACAAGGGCTAGGTTATGATGGCTAGGTGATTGTGTCAGAGAATCTAAAAAACTGCAGCTCTTCTGGGTGTTCCGGTTCTGCAATGGTCAGTACCTAGGGTCCAAGGAAGGAAAAGCGGTGGACCAGCAACAGAGTTTTAGGAGGCCGAGGCTAATTGATACATGTGGGGGCAATGGGCCTACAATGGGCACTTGAGCAAAAGAACTGGACCACGGAGCAATGGAAGAGGGTGGCCTGGTCTGATGAATCATGTTTTCTTTTATATCACGGTCGGGTGCGTGTGTATCCCACCAGGATACATCCATGGAGGCCCCCCTTGCAACTTACAGGACTTAAAGGAACTGCTGCTAATGTCTTGGTGTTAGATACCACAGCACACCTTTAAAGGTCTAGTGGACCTACACATCATTAGGCAGGTGGTCCTAATGTTATGGCTCATTAGGGAATGATACAATACTCAGATATCATATGTACTGTGCTGTAAGTGGTACATACATCATGACAGAACATGTTAAAACAATGCTTCTGTTCTGCTTAAATTCTGTGTTACAGTTCCATGCTTTTAAACATGGCAGATACATAGCACCGCAACATGTTACAGATACCATCTGCTTGGCACCCCTTTGTACAAAGGACAAATTCTTCATGAGCCAAAAGGATTAAGGGGTTTTCGATTTGCTGTTTCCGGTCTGGCCCCTCTAACAAAGTGAACCATGTGTTAGGAGGAAGCGCCAAGTAGGAGAAGAAGAGGAAATCAGTGCAAACCCTGAGAGAAGAATGTCAACTCTAGTATCAATTAGACGGGAGAAATCAAATACTGAATTATTAAGTGTAATTACAGGCAGGATTACTTCAATAGGCAGAGTAATTTAACAGATGATTGCTGGAAAACATGAGACAAAAGAGCTCCTTTAATCTTTCCGGCAAATCTATTTTTATCCTAGGAATGCTTGTCTTGTATTTTTTATTGTTTGTATATGTGTGTATATTTTAGAAACTATGTGGAGCTAGAGATAAAGATTTCCTTTATTCCTGTTTTATAAATACAATATAAACCAGAACTTTTGAATTGGTAAGCTAGTAGAAGAAGAACATGATGTTGATAACCTTTTTTCTAAATAAACAAAATTTAATTTGGCTCCAGAGAAGTAGTTATATTTTCTTTTTCTATAACACTAGTTTTTTTGTGTGTTTTGGGGATTGTTTGCCACATTTGCGCCATTGTTTTCTGTTAATGGTTCCACGGAGGCAGCCAAATAAACCTCCAATATACTGGTTGCTGGACCACCATTAAATTTAGATTGTGTGATGCTCTGTAGTATCTATTAATAACTACATCACTCCTACATGGTGGATAAGGTGATGCTCCTCCAATAGTATTAGCAGCTCAGATGATAGGACAAGGCTCTGCAGATTCAATTAGAAACAGTGTGGTTAAGGTGATGCTCTGCAGATTATTAATGGTGGGATGTTCTCGCTGCAGTAACATATTGTTTAAAACCTGTGTTCTATTAAGAGCCCATTTTTACTCAATCAATAACCAATTCATATTTAATCTGCCAGCTCAGAACTTGCTGCTGATGTTATCTGCTCTTTAAACAATGGGATTAATTTATATTTCATGCTGCCCTTAGAAGTAAGAGCATTAATTGTGCAGTAAGTGCCTGCTATTAAACATCTCTTTTTCCTCTTCTCAGAACTTCATAGACAGACGTGCAACTTCCTGAAATCCTTTGGCGGAGTTTAACTATAGTCTAGTTACATTCAGTTACATGTACTACTATGTGGCCCCCTACGTCCTTAGACGTCATACTGTGGAAGACACTGAACCGATGAGGACTCTTTTTTTATATACCTGTTTATAATAGTCACAATATGCATAAAATGAAAGTTAATAAAAACATATATGTACTATGATATGAACCTGGGTTAGGCAGCAGAGGCACTAAATGCTCCAGAGACACCAATGGCTTCCATAAGACTTGCCATGGACACTTATCTCCTTGTAAAGACACACACAAAGAATTCATTCTATTCATACATACTTCCCCAGCAGTCATAGCTTTTAGTCACCAAATGCGTACAGTGACCTTGGTGGGAAGCATTGTCTGAGCAGGCTTGGGTGCTATATCATGCAGGGACACTAAACAATGTCCATCCATGCTGTATGTGTGAAACAAAGCCACTTTGTGAACAAAGAGGACTTATAATAGGCCAGGGGTGTCCAAGTTTTTTCTGCAGTGGGCCACTTTATCAGAAATGTATATGCGCTGAGAGAAAATATGGCCTTTTAGCTTTATAATATATATTAATACAGGGTTAATTTAGCAAAATGCCATAAACAAAAAAAAAAAAACACAGAAAATAAACATCCGCAGGGGCCCTGCTGCTTCCCTGTGTATAGCTCAGCAGCATCTCTTGCTCTGTCAAGGGGACGCAGGAACCCAGCGGAGTCATGTGAATGTGCGTCACTGTCCCTGTTCCCCTGGGCAGGTCAAGAGAACTTCAAACAGACTGCGTGCAACACAGATGGAGACAGCACCCATGCGTAAGTCTGTGAGCGGCAACGGAAGATCTGCAGTTCATGTAAGGGTGGGGAAGAGTGTATGAATGAGTATACGTGAATGAGGGAACAAATGTTTGTGATGAATGAATATGCATGTGATGTGTAAGTGGGGGGGCAGGGCACAGGGAGGCTGTAGGTTATGTGCATGTATTGGCTGCTTGTGCATGATAGGAGTCTCATTGCTATGTTAAATAAATATGATTACTAACAGCAATATCTCACACACTCAGCCAGTACATGCTGGATCCTGGGCATCATAGAAGTGTGATTGCTGTTACCAATGACACGCCTATCATGCCCAGGCATACCCAGATTCCAGCATGTACTGGCTGACATGGCATGATAGGAGTGTGATTGGTAACAACAATCACACTTCTATGATGCCCAGGATCCAACATGTACTGGCTGCCTGTGCATTATAGGAGTATGATTGATGTTAGTAATCATATATATTTAATATAGCAATGAGACACCTATCATGCACAAGCAGCCACAGTAGAAAAAGCTAGGAGAAAATAACATTTCTTGTGCATTGGTAATACTTACACTTTTGTTTTTTTACTTTTTTATGCTCTCCTCCGCTGTGATGTTCTTGCTACGAGGAACACTGTGGGCCCACCCCCTCGAACGTCACGTGTTTAAAGCCGCACAACGGCTGCTTTGAACTTCGCAGCCTGGGGGCCTCTTTGAATGTGGTCTGCCGCCCAACGGACCGGCAGACCCCGGCATGAGTGAGCAGGACCGACCAGTCCGGTCCTGCTCACTCACACGGGCTGCACCTCGAAGTCCGGCAGGCCGCATTTGGCCCGCTGGCAGCAGGTTGGACCCCCTGTAATAGGCAATTATCTATGGGATACCAAGTCCCCCATTAAGGTGGGATGGAGCCATATCCACCTAGACATCCCCTTTTCAACACTCACCATACTACGGTATTTCACTGCTCACCTCACCCATTCATACTGATATATAACTGTTGTCTCAGTAATGGATTCTAGGGTACCTTTGTTGATCTGCCTTCTAGGTGAAGAATAAAACAAAGAACAAAAAATAAAGAAAACTAAAAACAAAACTATTTATATTGTTCACAAAGTAGCACTATTTGTTAATAACATTTGCGTCTCGAAAAATTGCAGGCAGGGCTAAGAAACTAATCAAAATGTACCTTCCATTTAATTCCTGCGTTGATGAAATGCTACCTCCTACCTTAAAACATTGATTTCTTGTTGAGAAAGGCTTTTCTACAGACCTTTACATCATCCCATGAACTACCATTTTATATCTCAATGGCCCATAGTAGTAACAAATTGTGAACCTGTATTCTTGTAAACCACTTAATCCCATCACCCGTCCAAAGGTACATGTTTATTCAGATACGCTATGCCCTTAAGAGACAAATGGTACAATCAGTTAGCAAACAATGCACAATTTGTTTTCAATGTGTTTGTTCTCAATGGTCACTCAATTTTTTATCTGTCAGTTTGTTGTGTAGGATTGTTATTCTTTAACATACTGATACCTGGCAAGCGCCAATGCACGCTGGTAAGCATTTGTGAATCTCTAGCTGTGCCTCAGTAATCACTTTCTAATGCAAACCTTGCTAGCTGTTCCTGAAATGAGCTCTGCTGATCAGTAAGGGGTGCTGTTCCCTTAAAGCCTATTGAATATTGAGATCCATTTCATAAAAGAATTAAACCTGTTTAACTTTGGTCTTCTCGTTGGGACATCACGTGATTGGATTAACGGGATGATCTTATTAATGCTACAGAATTAACTCTATTGATAAAATATGGTCATAAGAACGGCCCATAGAGAACACATTCATTGTTTTTGAACAAAGGGCCCTTTGTGTTGTTATATATATATTTATATATTAAAAGGATTTATTTTTTTTAGCAAAGGGGAAGGTGTCATGATCAGGTTTGTAGCAATCTAACCTAATCCATATATATGTACACATAGCATCCTATTGTAAACTCACTAAATGAATGCACACATTACATCCTATCATCCTAACCTATACTTTGCCCCTGATTACATAACCTCTAACCCTAAAACCTATTCAGTCTGTGCACTTGCAGAACATCCCACCCTAACCTCTCCCCATCTTCGAACACACGACATCTTTTACAATCCCTACTATTTCGCTGCACACTCAACATCTGGAGTTTAGTTTATTTCGTCTGTACACAAACGGTATCCTGCCGTAATCCCCTTCCATTTTGGTTCACACAGACATATACTAATCCCAGCTACTACTCTGTATACACGACATCCCGTATTAATCCTGGCAGCAGATCCATACATACCACATCGTGCACCAAACTCAGCCCTTTCACAGCACACACTAATATCCTGTACTAATCCGCACTCACACTCTACGTACACAGCAGTCTATGTTTAAACCGCTTTATGAAACATCTTGTACATTTGTCAGTCTATATCCTGGTACCTTAATCTGGAGCAAGGGTTGGTAATATTATCTTTACAGAAAACTCACAGTATCCCCATTCAGAATAGCCTATGGCAGGCAGTTGAGTTCCCCCATCGAGGTCTACGAGTTCAAACAACCACTGGTGTTCAAAGAATGCGTTCTCTTATTTTAGATTTTGGTGATCCAATCACCTTTGCTTTCTCACGCTCATTTTCCAGTGAACCTTAAGTGCTAGAGGTGCTATTTAGGCGTAGGGTTATGTACATCTCATGTCACTGTTAATCTTCGAGCACTGTGGGAAATAGGGTTGGCATGTGTAGGGGGGGGGCGGCACCCCAAAATCTGAAAGTAATTTGCAAAAAATATAGGATTGTCTGACTTTTGCGTGTTTGCTTTTAGGAGGGTAATTAGTGAACTGTCAGGGGAAATACAAGCCTATTAGTCTGCAAAGTTAATGGTCCAACAAGCCTCCTACCAGCTGCATGTCACTCACAATCCTGCCAACACACAACAATCCCAGCCAGGCCACTGATTACTAATTGGGTGATAATTTGAGGTGTAATAACAGCAATCTGCTAGAAAATGAGGTGGCCTGACACGTGGTGTGGGGGTAGGTGAAGATTTGTTTAAATAAAGAAAAAAAAATATTTACTTATTTCTTTGGTCTCTTTTTCTAACAAGTATAACACCAAATCTCCTCTTTGTAAACGAGGAATGATTTTGTAACCAGTGTTACCATTGTATATGCATGTTAAAAATTTAAGTTTTATTATGTTATCTTCTAATAGTTTTCTCTCTGTGCGCTCTGAACTCCATGTATTAAGCACAAGTTCGCCCCACAGCTGTAGAAAAATAGCCTTTCCCCTCTTCTGAAGTATTTTGCCCTCTTGTACTTTGTGGAATCCATTAACATAGCCTCGATAAGTGATAACCAGTCTCAGTGGGGCAATAGTTTGTAACACAGTTTGTAACAAATAAAGTGCCTTTGATACATGCTAGGTATTGTGATTGCCTCTGTTCACGTTCCTGGTGTTTCTTACCCAAGACGTGCTGGTAGATGTGTGTACAGAGTCTCTCCTGCTGCCTCTATCCAGCAAAGGCTTTTCTAGAACTGCAGGTGTCAGGCTGCCAATATAGTAACAAGTTTTATAGGGCGTAATAAAGTCTATGTTTGTACAGGCACCATGTGCTCCCATTAACATATCCAAGGGAAATCCGCCAGGTTATAACAGGCCAAGGCCTGGGATTTCGGGACTGCCTTGTATAATAGTAGCATCAACAATGTATGTACCGCATTTAAATAAAATATTTCAACAGTATATAATGCAACATTAAAATACACTTTCTGCTTTAGCTAATATAAAAAGACTCTTTCTACACCAAATTGATGTGCAGTGGGTTGCTTGTCTGGGTTGCGACTGGAATCTATACAGGACTGGCCTGGGGCACAGGGGGCAAACTTGTTTAGAAAGGATGAGTGTGTAAGTATGTGTTAAGGATGAGTAAGGATATGTTAGTGTTAGTTTGTGTTAGCATTAGTGTGTAAGTTTGCGTAAGCGTGTATACGTATGTGTGCCAGTGCGTATAGGGGGAGCAATGGTTGATGTGCTTTACTTGTCCCTCTTGCCTGAAATTGCCAGCCAACTCCTGCCCTAGGGCCTATTTCTTTTCATACCGGGGCTTTAAGGTGTATGAATTAGTGAAAGTTAAGCTTTAGTTTTATCACTTTTTGGATTTTAAGATATGCAGAATTGCAAACGTATCCTGTCCGTAATACCCTACACACGCTTACCTAAATACTAAACTGCTCAGTCATAGACACACAGGCATCCACAGGCATCCTTTAAATTATGTACGTAATCAAACTCCTGATATGACTTTGTGAGGTTGAGTTCTACTAACAAAATTAACATATCAGGGTGTTCAATGACTCCCTATATGGGTCCCTCTGTGATGGAGTTTGGCAGCTAGAAGATAGAAGAGGGGATTGTCTCCTTTTATTGGCAGGGTGAAGGCCTTGGGGCCCAATGGGAGCAAGGATCTCAGATGCCACATTGCAAGTGGGATTAAATATTGAGACAGATACTGCAGCATCCCTGATTGGGCATGGCTGCAGGTCATTCAGTCACGTCACGTCACTTCAGTACTGTCAATAAAAAGGACACGCAGCTCTTTTATACCTGCTGTGAATGTTCCTACAGTTGTGATTTCATAGAGCAACCAGTCTGTATCCCATGACTTAGCAACTGAAATCTCTGAACTGCTTATCAGTCAGTGTTCTTATGTTTGTGATGTTATAAATGCTTTTGTATTTATGTATGTAGAATAATGTCTGAAACATCCAATAGTTGTTTTCATAGAATATCATTGGCGGTTTTTATATTTAAGAAATATGTTAAAAATAACGAGCAATAATACAAAAACACAAAGTAATATATAAATGATCAACCTACATGGTATTTGTTTATGCTTATTGCATTCCCTACAAATAAAAGAGACAATGTCTCTGGGTATGTGTGTTTATTGTGAGAATAGAAAATGAATCATGCAAAGACCCCTAATAATGTAATATCCCCTGGTGAGCAAACCTGTACATAACCAGGGTTGGATGGCTGGAGGGCAAATTCTTCAAACAGGGCTAGGAGTCCACTGGGTTGACACAATGTGACATTACACTGACGGAGGTGAGAGCGGGAACTCTCACTGTTTTGGTTGCAGTGCTTGATGCTGAGCGCTGGAATATGACATCGTATCCCGGCACTCAGCAGTGAAGCCGTACGTACTGCGATGGAGCAGTGAGACAGAGGCCTTGCACTCCCACTTCAGGACTTTAGTAAGGTAACTGATTAAGAAAAGGAGGTGGATAGATAGTAAGAAAGGGGAGACGTAGATGGTAAGAAAGGGGAGATATAGTAAGAAAATTTAAATAAATAAAGAGAAACATATAGGGGAGAGATAATGAGATGTAGAACACATGGTTGCAAGTCCCATGTATGCAATATGTGTGCGGGGCTTGTCCTTCGGATGTAACTTGGGTGCTGAGCAAGTTCTGTGGATGCATTCTGGGTGCTGTGCAAGTTCTGTGGATGCAATCTGGGTGCCAGGACTGGCCTTTGGGGTGTGCAATCTGTAATCTATGCCTAATTATTATATACATTTTTTATCTACAACTACTTGGTGTAAAAACTAGGAAAGCTACACATATAATTAATAAGCAATATTAATATACTGATATTGGGAGTTATGCTGTATCCCAATCAGTGTCTGGCTCAGTATATACTGATGGGAGTTATGGTGTATCACCATCAATGTCTGGCGCAGTATTCAGTAATAGGAGTTATGCTGTAGTGTATCTGTCTTGCTATATGATGAAAGGATACACTGTACCACCTCCACCTGGATCGCTTTATAATGATAGACGTTATACTGTTGCGGTCATGGTAACAAGAGTATATATGTTGATGGGAGTTATGCCGTACCACCCTCCGTCAAATCGTGAATAAATCACTGGGTTTTGGGAAATTTGTTTTACTATTATTTTTTTAAAATCTCTGCTGTTAAATATATATAAATAATATAATAAATTTCCTTCTTATTTATTTATTTATTTATCTACTTTCCCCATAATAACCCCTGTAAACATATATATTTACAATATTTGTCTTGGGCACAAAAGAAGCTAGCTATGGCCTTGCCCCCTCACTTGGTGTCTTCTTTAAAGTCAGAGCACCAGATGTCACTGACACATTTAGTTTAATGCTGTTTGGGGGCAAATAAATCTCTGAATACCTGTTTGGGCGCACAATGGCACTGACAAACTGAATGCAAAGATGGCACTACTGAACTGTTTGTGGGGCAAAGCACCGTGGGAAGTGAATGGCATGTTACATGGTGAAGTCAGGGGGCCCAAAGAGGTGGAGTGTTCACTATTCTATTTTGTATCATGTATACAGTTACATAATGAAAAAAATATATGTGTATGAATGATCCATAGGTGTTCAGTTTTGAATGGCCAATGTGTTTATGGAGGCTTATCTAATTAAATTGTATTCTCATAAATAGTAGGTAAATATTCAGTTAAAAATAGGACACATGCAAAAACACATATCAGAAGGTGACCAAAATACTCATATAGCATACATTTTGTTTACAAATACACTAACTTGAGTTAACATTACTCAACTAGTTACAAATAGCAAGAAAAAGTCATATACGTGACTTAGTAAAGACACACCTTTTAAGCAAGCCCCTTTAAAAAATGTTAAAATGTTTGGAGGTATGTTGGTCTCTCTGTTTCGTATCTATAGTAATTTACACATCAGGACTGTGATAAGTTGTTTTCAAAGGCAAGTCTGGTCAAACTATTCTATGTGGGTTATTAAAATTAAGGAATTACAGGGCAGTCAAATACATATCTTCAAATTTAAGCTGATACACAGCCCAGTGGGAAGCGTGCCTTCCAAAGAGGTTGTATGGACAATCATCAAGTTCAGAATAGTTGCAGTCATTACAGCTGCATGGACCTCTCATGTCTGGTTAACCTCCTTTGCTGGCAGACAGGCAAGTAACACATTCTTCTACAGGCCCTTTGGCAGAAAAAAAAAACAATTTAGTTTCGACAGTCAGAGTAAAATAAATGTTCCAAATGATTTAATGGAAACTATATGCCTTAAAAAAAGACAAATTAATCAATTACAAAAACATAGTCTTTTGTACTACAAATGTTTCTGTTGTGGGCTGTAATATTTTCTTATTTGCTAGCAACATTGCCAAGCAAAATCCGGTGAAAGCAGCGTTTAGCTTTTGTAGCATCACGTGAGAAATAAATCTCAATTGCAGCCGAATGGCAAACAATATTTTCACAACTTAGGGCCAAGTTGCTTTATGTTTTAGAAGTACTCATATACTGTATATATATATATATATATATGCTGTGCATGTGAAAACACAACTATGGCTTTACCTGCTCTTTAACTTGTTAATTCCCCCGGAAGCACATAACATAAAATACTAGAAAATATATTTAAATGCATTTATTCATTTTTTTAATGTTCTAAAAGGTCAGCTAAATTCAGCAGTATTTAGGTGTGTCCTTGAAATGAGCAGAGACAGTATTTTTTTAAACTTAGCATAATTTCTCCATCCATTGTGAAATAAATGTAAATATTATTATATGTGCACTAAACTTCTCGGATTGTTCCATAAACAATAGCTTGGGCACAATTTTGTTATATGATAAAAATATACATTTTCAATGCCTGGTTATTAGCTATTACTTTTTGACTTTTGAATGTCTGTGTTTTGTCACAGTAGGAACACTTTTTTGTCACACTAACTGTGTGTGTTTTCGATATATTTGAGCTGAACCCAATACCACAAACCTAAAATATTTGAATTCTTAGTGGCTTATGTGTCAGTTTTCAAGCACTTTGTCCACTCCTGAGCTAAGGAATGCAATTAGATCTTCGACACGTCTTTTTCATGTTCACGATGGAAAATATTCAAGCCATCCTCTCCATGAGGAATGTAAAGTGAGGAATGCATCAACCCACAACTGCCCCGTGTTCAGGTGGTTGGTCTTGTGCTTGGTATTGTCTATGAATATATGACAGAAAACGAATCACCATCCATAGGATCCCTTCTAAATCCCTTCCAGTATAAATTATCTTATTATTATGGATGACGATGCCTGTGAGCTGCTCAGGTTGCTTAAAAAAATGCCAAAATGCATACTGTTAATCTAGAAAGGACTCATATAATTTATGTATTTATCATATTTGATGTATTATGGCTATACGAAAATGGAAGATTGTTTGAGAACAGCCAATCAGTCGCAGTATAGAGTCCTCATAATAACTTGCAGTGAGATAACTGGCATAGCATCTTGCAATATATGTTCCAAACAGCGATTGGCTGCCTGTCGCACTTTCGCGATTCCACCATGTTGGCCAAAGCCAAGCAGAAGAGCAGAATGTGAGACTTTTCACCACCTTTAAGACGAGTAATTAGCTGTTAATATAAACTAGTCAGGCCTGGACTGGTCATCTGGGACACCAAGTGAATGCCCAGGCAATGCTCCTGCGGCAGATCAGTTTCTGCAGCGCACGGCCAGCAGCAGTATATATGTGATCATAAGAACGTAGGGTGCTTATAAGCAGGTATGAGTTGTCATGTTATAGTCAGGTGGCCTTCACTACTCAAACATCACTAAAGCTTTTGAATCACATGACACATATAAATAAGGTATATATATATGAATTATTTGGTGAGGGAATTAGGAGGGATTGTCCAAAGGTTGCTAAGGAGAGTGCACCCGTCTACTAATTTACAGCATATGCTTTTTATCAAAATCCCTCCATTGGATGCAAAATCTGAGCTGTTACTGTGAGTTTCAGGCTTAATTTAATAAAAAAAAAAACCTAAAGTAAACATAAAGGCATCTATCAAACAAACAAAGGTGTATTGATTAAAACGGCAGATGTTTATTTTGAAAACAAGGCTTAGTAGCAGTTACAGCACAAAGTCGGTAGTTACAAAACACTTTAGTGTAAACTTAATCCGGTTAATTACCATTTGCATTTGCAGGTCACTGTCTTGCTCTCATTGCCTGATTCTTGTATACAAGATCTGTCTGTACCCCCTGCATGTACAGGGCAGAAAGAGTTGTTTATTTACCTAGGCTTATTGTATGGGGATAATGTATCTACAGACGGTGTATAAATAGACAGAGTAACAATGACCTTCTGTACAGACACACTGCATTCACACCCTCGCAGCAAGTCCCCCTAGTATGTTATGCTGCAGCATGTTTGCTTACAAGAGGCCGGGTATATATGATCAATACACAAGACCCCCTCTGTGAAGTGTTTATTTGCAGAAGTATCTCTGTATGTAAGATCACAGTGCGAGGAGAGGACTCAGACAGTGTTTAAATAGAGCCGCCTCTAACAATGTCTCTTTTATATACACAGGATTTACCCAGCTTTGTTGTTCCACATCCATCCCATGTCAGGGAGAAGACACTGTCCCAATAATGTTAAAGCCAATTCTAAATACATTAATCAGCATAGTCAGAGGGCAGAGAGTGCAAAGAATCAGGTCACTGCCACTTTGTGTGTGTGTGACAGACACAATCAGGTCCGAGTCTCTATTCAGCACAAAGAATCAGGTCAACATTACTTTGTTTCAGAAGAACAAAGGGCACACAAGTAGAAAAGCAGAAGATCTTTGAAAGAACGGCTCACAGGCTCCTGTCCTTAAGGGACCGTTGACAGTAAATATTATACATACCGCTACACACTCCTTAGTGATATACACAACAATATTAATTGGATAATTATGTATTAATTGGAGACATTAAAAAAAGGCTGGAAGGTAAGAGGCCCTCCAGGACTCAGTAAGGAAATCCTGAGCCAGGTTTATTACTAGACAAAGTAAATTATAACCTGAGTGGGAGAACTGGCTCAGTGTAATAACCTGAGAATTAAAGTTACAAACTAGCAGAGAATTGGCTCTGATACAACCCAGGAGGGAGAATTAGCTCAGTGTTATAAGCTACGTGCGAATCAGCTCTGTAACTGCATGAGAAAATTGGGACCGTACAATAACCACAGAGAGCGGGAGTTAAAGTATGATCGTTTAACTGAAAATCTCATCAGTGTAACGGGGAGAAAGAGCTCACTGATTATCTCGCAATGTAATAGCCAGAAAAATTGTCTATTTTGTAATAACTTACGTCGATAGGAATCCACTCAGTGCCGAACTGTCACAAAGGAAAAGATCTTACAGGCTGAGCGGATCTCGGAGTGTAAGAATCCACTGGAAGCTTGATCATTCTTCTCGATCATTCTTTGTTGTGAGAGATGTGAGATAGAACAGGCTCAGAGTAACCGATGTGTGAAAGAACCATGTTATTGATATACCTGTGTGACAGCGAATCCACTAGCGGTTACACCTGTGAAGAGAGAATCCACTCACCTGTACATCTGAATAAGAGAGAATTGCCGCAGTGTTACACCTGCACGAGAGGATGTGTGAGCGTGAACCCATGCAGTGTAACACTATTGTAGAGGAATGCCTGCTTTTGCTACGCACTTGGATTTGTCTTTCCAGAAATTAAGAGGCAAGCAGTTCAATGTTATATCTCAGAGAATTAAATGAGCTACATGCTGCGCGAGAATCTGCTGTCTTTATGACTATCTAACATAATTAGCTCACTTACAACTTAAGAGAGACAATCAGCTCAGTGTTACACCCTGGAGAGATCAGCTGTATTACAATCCGAAAATGAAATCCCATGGTAAATCAGCTTGGTTCTGTGTCAAACGTACACACAGTCTCTAAAAGAACGGTATTAGCTTAGATAAGAGGCATAATCATCTTTTAGTAACTGTATATATACAAAAATCAACTTTGTAAATGATTTTCAGTGGGGCATAAAGACGAAGCAAAACCATATGTATGGTACAAGCGATGTATTTATTGCTTCTCATTGGCTCATAGCAGGTTAATTCTGTGCGGCTGTCACTTGTCAATCACTGTGATGTTTATCTTAATATTGCCAAGTCATGCATTCTCTCAGTGCTCTTAAGCATTCATATTTTATGGAAATATCATTTCTGTTTTGCTTTCCTGCTGATTGCTTTCCCTCTTCTGCTTGTGACCTCTTTGAAAAATCTTCCAGCGCTTTTTGTTTTGTGAGCAATAATTCTTGTATGAATTTGGCCTTTTCAAAATGACTGCCGTGGTGGTCTTGCAAAACATGCAGAATTCATCAGTATTTTTTTACTTAAATTATCTAATCTTACTGTGTAAACAGGACATGCACCTAAGGTCACATTGGTCCAAAACAGATTAGCTAAGATAACTCTTTTATCAGAATTACAGCTGGCACTGGACTTGGTTTCCAAGATGATGCCGATCGCTAAGCCAAATCTGTAATTCTAATGCCTTTCTGCATTATTCTTGCCAATTCTTCCAAGTTAGCCAATTTTTGGAATCCAAAAATATCCATTTATAGCTTCGTTATATCTTTGATGGGTTTGCAGAAACCTTTGTAGTTAGAGTAGAGCAAGCAAATTTCCAATGTTTATATAAACCTAGTACTTAGTAGCTCTTTAGAACTCCTGATACATTTTTTAAAGTTGTAACTATTACTTGTTTTTATTTGTATATTTTTTTAAGGATTTGGGATATTCTAACAATTTGTTTTCATTGATATAATTTAGGCAGTGGCACGAAAAATGGAGCTTCTCCTAATAGGTGATTTTTAACCAATCGTTTAATAAATGTACATTTAGTTACTTACACAATACTTTAATATACAATATTTGTTGGTGAGGCCGAGACTGCATGAGATATTAGACTGTGCCTTTAACATTGCAGAATACAGAGTGAAAAGCAGGATTACATCCTGTAAAACAGGACAGAATGTCTGGAAAATGGGTAAATGGCTGGTGGCCAAAAGCACCAACTCTTACCTTTACTGCCGCCCCAGCAGTAAGCAGCAAAGAGAGGTGGTTCTGCCACTTTCTAGATCTCTGGTCACATCTAACCCAGGAATATTGTTACCAGATCTCCAGGAGGACACTGACATTTTGGAGGGGCGACTAAAATGGTGAATGATTTGCAGGAAAAAAATGATCATGAAATTCTAAGGGATTCTCTATATCTACAGCTTGGAGGAAAGAAGAGTGGGAGAGATGTGATAGAAGCATTTACACACATAAAGGGATTTAACAAAGTACTGGAGGGAAGTTTATTTCAAAGACGACGGGATCTCAATATGTACAGCTTGGAGGAGTGAAGAGAAAGGGGAGGTGTGAAGCATTTAAATACATAAAAGATTTAAAAGTACTGGAGGGAAGTTTAATTTAAAGTGAAAATGTTAGAACAAGTGGTCATAATCTAGAAATAGAGGATCTGAGGCTTAGCTGTAATATAAGGACAGTTTACTTTTTTCAATAGGTGGTAGATAAGTGGAACAGTCTCCCAGCAAATAGGTAGAAGCCAATACAGTGAGGGAATTTAAATATGCATGGGATAGGCATATGGCCATCTCGGAACTAGAAGGGTTGCTTCAGTGTATAGCTACCACGGTGGAGTGTAGCGGGCAATTATACCTAGCCGGTGGCCACATATGCTATTTAGCAGCTGCTGTCCTTAAAGTGAGTTGTTGGGTTTTATGGAATTGTGTACCGCCGACATGTTTCATTACATTTGTTTCTCAATGATACCAGCTCACAATCCATATCATAATCTAAGTATATAAATCGACATAACCCTAAAAATTTTACAACATTACTCCTTCTCACAAGACACCCCGATAGCCGACTAGACCAAGAATGATCCTACTAGCCTGCTCACCTCTGTAGCTTTCAGATATTCCTTTCCTTGGAGTGTATAACACATATTTCATTGTTTTGCATGTACTGAATGGAATGTGTACACAATTAAATTGCATCTTTTGGATCTGATGTAGCCTGCATAGAAAACCATGAAAAGCCTGCTGCCCGTTTGGGCTTTAACTCACAACTATTAAGAAGACTTGGAAGGAAGGCTTAGATCTGCTTTAACGGGCATTTCACTGAACTATTTTGAGACTGTCTTCAAAAGTGTGTCCCACTAGATGACCCAGTGATTTACTCCTAATGCAAAGACTCATCAGAATTAGGCAATGGTAGGAAAGCCATCTGTAAATCTACCTATTTAGAGGCTTTAATAATTCAATTACCTTTAATTGTTAACATTAGTTACTGGGAGAAATTGCAGGGTGAAAGGAGGCATTTAGAGGTGAATTGGCGACCTAGGGAAAATAACATGTGTTAGTGTTTATATGCTATATATGTGTAATACTATAGCACCCTGTCTTCATAACACCGTGGTGAGCCACTCTCCCAACCGTTTGCTCCAAAACACAACATCCAACTTTACAGCTGAACAGGCACGTTCTGTGAAATTCACATCACAAAGGGAGCCATAAAGGAAAAAATCACAGAATGTTCTTTAGCCAGGCCACACATATGCTGCACTCACCGCTGGATACATGTTTCACACGTGATATCAGGTCTTGACATCATTTTATCACACTATTACATGGATACTGCTACATGTCCCCATCCATTTAAACCATCTCGCCCTACCGGAAAATAATTGATGTGTTTGGTGAAATATATATATACAATTCCTCTGCATTATTTGTTTTATGTAAAGCAATCGATGTTAGATAACAGTCCGGTGCCCTGTATAAAATTTATAATGTGTAATGCTGAAAAGTGAGTGTTTAGGACCCAGGTTGCACCTAGGAATAAGAAAAGCACTAAAAGGGGCACTCCAGTGTTCCAGCCATTTCCCTAAACAATAAATACACATGAAAGTACTTTGTAAATACTTTCACATCCATTAAAGTTACCTGCAAAAAAAAATCTACAAAAAAAAGAAAAAGCTTAACAAAGAGAGAAGCTCCAGCTCCAGATGGTACCACTATTGCACCACTGGTTGGCTGATTAAAGTAGAAGAAATGTTAGAACAATATGTCATAATCTAAAAAGGAAAGTGATGAAATTTAAGGGAGTGTTTTCTGGGCTTGTGGGTGCCTCATCTGAGCAATCACTTGAGCTGGCTGACGGTGAGTATACTCATAATGAGTGTATGCAGATGTGTTTAGCCAAAATCTTCTGCAAGCCCAAGGGGGAGGGGTAGAGAGGTTGATTGGTGGGGGGTTCTACTCAATATCTGCACTCATTTGCAAGGCAAAGAAAATAATAACGTAAAGGGGACACTCATCATATACATTAAAATGATAGTTTAATGTTACAGGCCTTACCAAAGAATCATACATATTGAAGTAGTTTATGAGTAAAAAAAGTCAATCTAACTTTCAGCACTGAATCAAGTGGTTGACATGCATGAGCATGACTGCAGCATTCCCTGAGCCATTTGACAACAGGACAACAGGAACATTTATAGGTACCATGCATCATATTCATTAAAGTGCATATGATGGCTGGAGTGTTCTGCATCACAAAATCAGAGAGTAGGGGTAAAGGCTTGACTCCTTGTGTAGCAACACAACATAAACCTTGGTGAGCTCCCACCTGCTGCAGAAAATGACACTAGATGATGACGTTGATGCATATCTTTCAGACTTTGAACACACTGGGGGCTCCAGAAGGACTGCCAAAAGACCAGTAGTCCAAAGTTGTTCCTTACTCAGTGGGCAACAAAAAGAGTATTAGGGTTGGGAGCTGAAGCAGAAAACTATGACATTGACTCTAGGCTGAAATCCTGGGTGTCACTGAGACTAGGTGTCATCATAACTGTCTACTCCCAGCACTTTTACATCTGGACCTACGATCCAGAGAGCTCTCCCACGTTCTAAATACAAAGCCCAATACATTGTGCTTGAAAGTGGCTTAAATCAGACATAACGTATGCTCACTTGCTCAGATTGTGGAAAGGTGATCATAGATAACTTCCTGAGAAGCTGACCATGTAGACTACAGGAGTGAGTCAGCCAAGGAGACCCACAAAACATTGAAGATTCTATGGTAACAAGCTATGGAGCATTTTGCTGGATGCTGGTAGTGTGGTCACTTTGGTCTCTCTTCACTTGTGTTGAGCCTGATCAGGTGCTACTTGGGATCTCTATACAAGTAATTTGCATTCATACAACTTGCAGTTATCCAGGTGCAAATGTTTATATAGAATGCCCCCTTGACCTGGTAAATCATTGAGTAGGTATGGTTCCTACACTAGCTTATGAAGTGCAACTGGGTCAGTGCTCCCCCTGCTTTTTGGCACTATGGGAATAAGGGAGATATAATCGACTTTCTTTCATATGGATGTATTGAACCAAATGATGTTGACCAGAATAGCGCTGGTGTAGTAGTGCTGTGAATCATGCCCTAAATGTTAATTAATGTCACCAGTTAAGTTTTTTTTTCAATCTGCTGGTACCATCACGTATTATTGAGGTACCATTAGAATAATTATATAGGGGTGTTACCTAAATTAGCCAGATGACAACAGCATATTGTAGTCATTCTACATTGTGCCACTAAGAATCTAGAAGCAGTTCCCCTTCACAATCTTTTTTTTAAGGTAACAAAATAATTACTTCGTTGTTGCTTCGTTAGGTAGCCACACCTAAAGAAATATCGACAAATGAAGCTTTAGGTCAAGAGTAAGTAGAAGATTCTGCTGATTGTCCCAGTTGCGTACCAGTACCCAGTATACCATCTGCAAGCTGAAGCTAATTATTTATGTTGGTTTTCCTTTAACCTTTCCATAGAAAAGTGACAATGCATTGTTTAGACCGAGCAGCTAAGCAGGCTTATTGGAATACTTTAGTACATTGGTATGTGTCATTATTTAGCCATATCATTATTCAATGTGATTTAGTGATCTTGCTTGTGTCACAATAACACCGCTCAATCTGGTCATCTTATGGTTACATATATTATCAGTAAGGTGCAAAGTGTCAACATACTTCACAGTGCTGTACTGAGAGTGCTGGTGATGACAGACACATGGCATTAGTAAAAGCGATGCTTGGGAAAATAGCAGTATGCATACGGACAAGGAGAAAGCCTGGACTGGCCATATAGGGCAAAGATGGCAAATCCCCTATGGCCATCTTAGAGTCTTAGCCTGGTCCTGGCAAGTGATGGGATGGCATCTTACAGAGAGTGTAAAAGGGAACAGAGGGACAAATAATGCGTAATTTGGGTTGGTGTAACATTGCTACGATTCCACACAAAACATCCAGTCTTTCAAACTCTGAATTACATTCTCTGTCAGAGGGAATCTTATTAAGAACGTTTCCCAGCATTCTTTATCAACAAGAGCGCTGACACACTCATGGCCTCAAATTGCTTCCAAAACATCATTATTGAAATAGACCTATTAGTATTAAAAGCAGAGAGCAGAGGGGTCAGCAGGAATATTTCTGTTGGGGTGTTTGAGAGGAACAGAGCAGTTATTTTAGGGTGTGGGGAGGGACACACTTATTTATTCATCTGACACAGAAGAGATCAGAGGCTGCAAGAAAAAAGTGCTCTCGTGTTCAGGGAACTTCTGCAAATTCATGTTCATGCCCACAAGACAAAGACAGGAACGGAGCCCCGAAACCAGAAAACAAAAAGTGCCATGCAGCTTGGAAGTTGACCATAATGGCCATTTTTGGAGACCAGACCACTGCATGAAAGCTGCACGGCAGTTATATTATTATGTTTGGGCATCATGGAGTGCACAATAATTAACTATGTACACTGCTGTGAGTTTGGAATACATAATCATTCATAGAGATCACCGTGACAGTAGTTAGAAGGCTATGATTAACATACTGACAGAGCTACTTGGGTAAACTATCAATTGTCCATTGTCCACTGACCTCATATGATAAATATATGTATAGAAATCATTTCAGGGGTAATTGAAGTATCAGAAGGTTAAATCAACATTAACCTTTAATAAAGCAAATAGCACAAGCAACAGGTTAAATCAACATGAATTTGTTGTGTGGTCGATTTTACCCAGCAACAGTTTAAATCAACATTATTTCTGCGTTACCACATTGGAGATGCCACAACAGAAGAGTCTGAGGCAGATCTGATGTCATAATACCATAAAATATATGAAAAGGAGGAACATACAAGCAGGACTGGTTCAAGAAAATGTGGGAAAACTGGAATTATATTTTTATAAGTAAAAAAATAAAATCCCCAATAATAATAAAACACATACATGAAAAAAAATATTCCAACTTTGTTTTTACTATTTTAGTAAGTAAATGTTTTGGGCGCTAACCAAGACCCTTCATTAGGTTAGAGACCAAAATGTTGATTTAATTTGTGGTTGGGTTTTTTTCCTGACCTGGAAGTCCCATGAGTGCATTTAATTTATTGTACATTGGTTGAACAGCACCTGGGTATGTGGATTAGAGGCTGAGCGCTAGAGTATTGGACTTGTAACATATATATATATACATATACATATACATACACATACATTTTTCTTTTCTTTTATAGTGAATACATGATATAATGTGGCAATAGACTGACATGAGTCAGGAGTTGCCTCCTATGTTGCCTCCCTCCCCATGCACATACCTGTTTTGGGTTAACCGGTACTACTCTTGGGGTCTACCTTACTCCTGCTATGTATAAAGTTATAATTTTTAATAATAGTTTTGGATCTTCTGGTTGAGTTGAATGCATTAAAGGTAATAGTTCTTTTCATTAAGAGCGTGAGGCAAACATTCACCTTGGCATGGTAATATGCATTATAGATCCCTTCCTTATTTATAGGCAATTCTGAATTGTAAATGTGAAATGTAAGCACAGGATCACCATATTACGTGTTTCAAGAACCTGGAATCTTTTCCAGATTATGCAAGATTATCTGGATTAGTCATAGTATACCCAGAGTGTCCACTAACAGAGAATGCTTGGGTCTAGAAAAATTACCATCAAGATGGAATTCCAATAAAAAAAGATTTTGCCACAAATTTTGTAAAACTTTCTTGAAAAGTTGTCCTACACATTTAAACATGCTGGCCTTTTCTAGAAAATGCTTTACATGGACTAAAATCAGGTTTTACACAAGATGTCTGAAGTGATGCACAAGTAATCAGGACCGCCACAGATGATTGTCTCTAATGCCTCCCCCATGCACTTAATTGCTAACCAGAGGAACCAGGTATACTATATACACACATAATATATATAATATTAGGATTCTAACAAGGTGATAAACATCCCAAGGCAATTCTTAATTCAGTAATGAGTACTTACAATCACCCTGCTGAAGGATGGTAACGTGGAGCAAACATTGAGTTCATACTTTGAAATTCATAATTTCTGGCCGAGGGACTGCAGTTTTCCTTGTTTTCATAACACTCTTCTATGTTTCTAGGTCACTGCGGTGTGAGAAGGCTTTCCGTTTATGTGTAAAAGCAGACTCAGAGATCTCAGCATTAGAATCGCTTAGAGAAAGTGAATGCTTATCCAAGTGCAATGCAACTATTTACACACGGGCACCCAGGGACCATTCCTTGCGTGTAATATCACACGCTGTCAGACATATTACTGGATGAGCCAAAATATGTCTGGGCATGTGAGACATGATGGAGATACAGAAGGAGGAAAGGAACTGTAAAATAATTTATTTACGATGACTTGAAGGTAGCCATGTTGCTTTACATATAACTGGTCAAACCTAGAGTATTGATCTTCATATACAAACACAAACCTTGCAGAATCAGCCCAAGAAAGTTCTGCTTGAAATATCAGGACAAACCTGTATTGCCTGGAGGAATAAAATAGGCTATATAATATACCATTAAATGCATACAGGGTTAAACATATCACAGTAGGAAACCCTTGCCTTGTCCACTGGCTCATGGGCGTGCATGAGATTCGGGCAGACACATCTCCTAGTTGTTATTGTGCATGGAGCTCACCAGCAACCTGCTCAACTGCTGGCTGGTGCAAGAGTTTCAGGGGAGTACTTACTTGGTACTCTAACAGTACTTACTTGGTACTTTAATATGCATTCTTCATTAGTGGTGGTGTATGCAAGGTATGCAAGGTACAGACATAAGGCTATCCTCAATATAAGACAAGCCCAAGAACCAACTAACATTTGAGCAAGTAGATGGAATCTGTGCATTGCCTAATTAATGACTCTGTTTCTCAGAGTTTATTAAAAGTGTGTTGTACTCTTATAGTAATATGTTCCCTGTATGTGTATTATTTCATATATGCATAGTCCGCGCAGATCAAAAACACTATCAATGATAGATTGATTAGCTCTAATTTGATGGTTTGGTAATTTGAAGTGATTTCCCCACTTCGTGATCCTGCACAAACTCATCCATTTGGCAGGTTATTTCCTGAAAGTGTTGGGTCTGGAACTGGACAAGAGTGAAATGGGGAGGAGGGATGTTCACAGTGAAGGGGTCATTTTTCAAAACTCACGCTTCCAGATGCTAAAATGACGTGCAGCCTAATGAGTCCCATAATTAGCAGCTAAATGAGCTTCATAAACAGACACAGCTTCTAATGACCACAAATTGTGTCCACAAAGGGCTAGTGTCATTTATCAGCACACCTCAAGTGGTACCAGAGCCATGGAATCTATTAACCCCTGTGTTAAATGTACTGGAGACCCTTTGAGAAGAAAATATTAACCTGTAGATGTTTCGATGAGCTTTAGGTTCTACTTAATACTCACAAGGCTACCCAATTATATTTTCTGTATTTTTATTTACTTTTATATTATTTGGAATTGGCATTATTTGCTGCTTACAAAGCCTTATTTTGAGGGATGACGTAAACCAA
The DNA here is from genome assembly GCA_009364415.1 of Spea multiplicata. Lineage (NCBI taxonomy): Eukaryota > Metazoa > Chordata > Amphibia > Anura > Pelobatidae > Spea > Spea multiplicata. The sequence continues at coordinate 28,988 of VKOC01025420.1, forward strand.
AGGATACTTTGCTGGTGTTATTATATAAATTATGTAATAAGTCTGGTGCACAGATCATGGAGTCATCCTTGTGTTAAAAAAATATTTAAAGTCAGGGAGTTCATGTATTATAGTAGCTAATATTTTTAAAATAAAAATCTAATATCATGTCATTTGTTAACCCATTTGACTAGTAACTCTAGAATGGAAGCTTGTTGAAGCAGGACCCTCTTTACCTTTTGTAAGTGAAAGTTGTTATGTACTACTTGTTATATTCTGTTAACCCCCTGTACAGCACTGCAGAATATGATAGCGCTTTATAAATCAATAAATAGTAAAAGTAATTTAGTGCAACTTGCTAACGCATTTGAAGTTTCCATGAAAAGTTTAACCATCAATCAATTAGTTTTCTCATAGAGTAACTATGTAACGCGCCACTCTCAAAGGCCATTTCACACTTCTCTGTGCTTACTATGTTTTTTCAATACGGGAGCTATTTATTTTGTTTTCCTTATAAATAATTTAAAGTGCATTATGTTTTTTTTGGTTTCCAGCTAAGGGTAGGCTTTTTTTATTTATGCCCATTATACTTAATTAAGATTTAATGCAAGCATTGAGAAAAGTGGAGTGAGTGAATTTATGATCTGCTCTGTTGAGCCTGATCTCTCGTTGGTGGTTAATGCTACAGAATCCAGCATTAAAACAGTATACAGAAAAAAAAGAGTCTGAGCTTTTGTACTGTGTAATTTGCGTAGGTTGTTCCAATCCAAAATGTTCAATTCTACTTTAAAAACCTTGGAGAATTCAGCACTTACAGTGTACCTAAATGCAGCATTAGATATATCAAAGTATTACTGAAAAAAATAAATAGGTTTGCACAACTAATATAAATCAATAAAACCATAGCAAAAAAAAATGGGGTTTGTAAAACAACATCACAAAATAGAAAATAAATCCCGTCTTGGATTTATTCTCTATCTTTAGTATTGCCGAATACCCAAACTAATCCTAGAAATAATTCTTTATTTCTGTCTATTTTTGTCTCATTCATAATTTTTATCTGGAACACTTAATTGCAATGTGACGTGAACGCAGGATCTGATTGGTTGATGCCATAGATATTGAAATAATAGAAAAACAACAATTGTTGTGTTGTTTAAAATAGTTTCATTCCAGGCAACCATAGGCCAGTGAGTGACATCTGTAGCGAGGAAATTTTTTTGGAGTGTTGCTAAAGGCATACATTCAAGAATAAATGTTGAATCAGAATTTAATTAGTAGAAGTCAGCATGGTTTTGTAAAAGGCAGGTCCTGTCAACCCAACTTAATGACTATGAATAAGTCAGTAAAAATATAGATCTGGGTGTATCAGTGGATGTGATCTATTTGGACTTTGCTAAGGCATTTGATACTGTTCCACACAAAAGGTTACTGTACAAATTGTCAGAAATAGGCTTAGGGCAAATGCATGAACTTGGATAGGAAATTGGCTAGAAGGTAAAATGCAAAGTGTTGTTGTAAATGGAAATTTCTCGAACCAAGGTGTTAAGTGGAGTACCTCAGGGGTCTTTTCTTAGTATTCTTCTATTTATTTGTTTATTAATGATCTCCCATTTTGCAATGACAGTCATGTCTCAATGTTTGCTGATGACACATTAGGTAGGATAATACAGTCTAACCCTGATGTGCTTCTCTGCAGGGGGATTTAGACAGAGTGGGCAGGCAAGTGGAAAATTAAGTTAAATACAGACAAATGTAAAGTTATGCACTATGGTAAAAAAAATAACAATGCAACAAATGCTTTAAATGGTATCTTCCTGTGAAAAAAGTACAACGGATTCAGGAATAATTGTAGACACCAGACTTGGCAACAGTGCTCAATGCCAGTTAGCAGCTTCAAAGGCCAATAAGATATTGGCATGTATAAAATAGATATAGATAAATGGGAGGAGGATATCATCTTGCCTCTTTACAAGTCAATGATGAGACCTCACCTTAAATATGCAGTGCAATTCTGGGCACCTGTCCTTAAAAAGGGCATTATGGAACTATAAAAAGTGCAAGGATGGCTACAAAATTAATACGTTGATTGGAAGATATTATATATGAAACGAGACTAAAAAGGTTGCATCTGTAAATTATAGAAAAACTGCATCTTAGAGGGGATATTATAGCATTTTACATGCAGGGCCAATAGAAAGCTCTCTAGTAACCTGTTCATTAACGTAACTGTACAAAGAACAAGAGACCCTCCTCTGAGACTGGAAAAGCGAAGATTTGAGAGACTAGGGATTCTTCACAGTAAAGGTATGGAATTTACTAGCAAGAGAGGTGGTGCTATCAAATACAATGGATGCCTTCAAAAAGGGCCTGGTTATTATTATTATTATTTTTTTAAGAATAGAACATACAGGGCTATAAATCATAGAATGAACATTAATATTTTAGAGCTTCTCGATCCATCTTCTGATCATACCTTCAGCATCTCCATCTCCAGTAACACTTCCTCTCTCAGGCAGAGTACCCCAGGGTTCAGTTCTCCATTTACACTACCTCCATATGGCAAACTAATCTCATCCTTTGGCTTTCAATACCACCTGTATGTTGATGACACCCATATCTACCTACAATGACTAAGTCATTTAGAACAGGTCCAAATAATTATTTTTCATTTATAAATGCATCTAGTTTTTTTTTAATACATGAATGTAAATGTATTACTATACATCACTTTAATATACTAATTTGCACCCAATGTTCTATGCACCTAGAGAAGCTGGGTGCCAGCATAGGAAATAAGGATAGTGGGATTTAGGTCTCAAAACATAACACTTTTACTACACTTTCTGAAACTACTACTACACTAATACCTAGGGGGCATATATTATATTTATCACACACCAAATGAGCAGGTGCTGTTGAGGTCACTTACACACACTTCATGCATTACTTATTTCCTCCTAAATGAGCATAGAGCAGAGCATTGTGACTGTGGAGGCCATTGGAGTACAGTGAACCCATTGTCATGTTCAAGAAACCAGTTTGAGGTGATGTGAGCTTTGTGACATGGTGCATTATCCTGCTGGAAGTAGCCATCAGTATATGGGTACACTGTGGGGGATGGACATGGCCAGCAACAATACTCAGATCAACAGTTTCTGAAATACCCAGGCCAGCCCCAGTAGCGTTCCTAGCGGGGGGCGGGGGGCGGTCCGCACCGGGGGTGCCAATTTGCCGGCACCCGGCACCCCTCCAGAGACGGACAGTAAGACCTCCGATACCGCTCCCTTGCGATCGTGCGGATCGCAA
>VKOC01025424.1:0-13144 GCA_009364415.1 Spea multiplicata
CTTCCACTGGGAGGCTATTCCATGCGTCCACTACCTTTTCCGTAAAGTAATATTTTCTGATGTTACCATTAAACCTTTGCCCCTCTAGTTTATGCTTGTGTCCTCTTGTTGCGGTTTTATTTCTCCTTTTAAATAAACTCTCTTCCTTTACCTTGTTGATTTCCTTTAAGTATTTAAATGTTTCTATCATATACCCCCTGTGCCGTCTTTTTTTCCAGGCTGTATAGGTTAAGATCCTTTAACCTGTCCTGGTAAGGTTTATCCTGCAATCCATAAAGTATCCATTTTAGTATTCCTTCTCCGAACTTTCTCCAACATTTCTATAGCCTTCTGGAGATCCGGTCTCCAGTGCTGCACACAATCCTCCAAGTGAGGTCTCTGTACAACGGCACGAGCTCTTCCCTCTTTCTACTGCTAATACCTCTCGCTATACAACCAAGCATTCTGCTCGCATTACCTGCCGCTCTACTGCATTGTCTGCCTACCTTTAAATCCTCAGAAATAATTACCCCTAAATCCCTTTCCTCACACGTTGGGGTTAGGACCGTACCAGATATTCTCTACTCTGCCCTTGGGTTTTTATGCCCCGGGTGCATTATGTAATGGGTTGCTTAGTTAGGGTTATAGATACCCTATGAATCCTTCACCTGTCCCTCCAGGATATTCTCCAGCCTCTAAAGGCTAATAGATGGATCTTTGTCTTAGATCACAAAAGTAGTCACGACCACCATGATTGTGAAGAACAAACGGAACATTTTATTGTTGTAAAACAAAGCCTTATATATCCACATAATTGAATTAACATTAATAAACAGGTACATGTAGACAACCCAACCTTTAATCCCCTTTGGCTACTGAATATCCTCCTGGCAGTAATCCTGTTAATGGGATTTGTTAACACAATGGAGTTCCTGCCTGAGCCATGTTTCTTTGACAGCCAGTCTGGAGCCATCTCTGTCTTCCTTGGGGCCCTGTATGACAGGTCATTCCGTCACACATTACTTTGCGTTTATCCACGTTAAATGCCGATTGCCACAGCTCTGACCATTTTTCCAGCTTACCCAAATCGTTTGCCATTTGGCTTCTTCCTCCAGGAGCATCAACCCTGTTGCAAATTTTTGTGTCGTCAGCAAATAAACATCCCTGACCATCAAGACCATCTGCAATATCACTAATAAAAATATTAGAGAATGGATCCAAGTCAGATCCCTGAGGTATCCCACTGGTAACAAGACCTTGTTCTGAATATACGCAATTGACTACAACCCTCTGTTGTCTGTCACTCAGCCCTAATCCATTCAACAACATTGGGATCTAAACCCAGAGATTGCAGTTTATTTAAAAGTCTTCTATGTGGCACAGAGTCAAAGGCCTTACTGAAATCCAGATCCGCCACGTCCCCCGCAGCACTGCGAGCAATGACTTTAGTCACCCAATCAAAAAAATCAATAAGATTTGTTTGGCAAGATCTTCCTGAGGAAAACCCATGTTGTTTTTGATCTTGAAACCCATGTGACTTCAGATGTTCAACAATCCTTTCCTTTAACATTGTTTCCATTAATTTTCCCACTACAGATGTAAGACTCACCGGCCTGTAGTCGCCCGACTCCTCCCTACTGCCTTTTTTGTGAACGGGCAGAACATTCGCTACTTTCCAATCCCCAGGGACGACTCTCGTTACCAACGATTCGTTAAATAATCACGTTAACTTGTTTGCTAGTACAGCCCCAAGCTCTTTTGAATAACTTCGGTGCGATGAAAATTCCCATCAGCGCCCAAAATCTTTACTTATTTGTCTTTACCTTAGACAAGTGAGGTAGAACCTCCGCCTCGATAAACTCACATATTTCAAATGATTCAGTCTTTTTTCCCAACTGAGGTCCCATTCCCTCATTTTCATCTGTAAAAACTGAACAGAAATATTAATCGAGGCCGACAGCTAAACCTTTATCCTCTTCTTCATTAAGAGTGTTAATAGATAAACCAATAGACTCACCATCTTCACCAGCTCTGCCCTCAGGTCTCAAAACACTCTGTGCTGCAGCCTTCTCCCGGGTCCTGCAGCGACTTGGACCGTTTCCTCACCTCCTTCACCCGAGAAGCGGGCCTTTTCTTCCCCCGTATAGGGTCAGGAACACTTCTTCCGGGTCTGCTACGTCTGTCAGACGTAACCGCGACCCGATCACTTGACCTGGATGAACCGGCGTCACCCCGCAATCGAGCGCCATCTGGTGGACTCTTGGCCGGTATAAAAACTTCCGACGGCTCCTCCTCCGCCACTTTGTCTTCAGCGCCGCTCGGAGTAACAGCAACCGATTCATCCGGACACGAAGAAGCTTGCAGACAACCGCGAAGCCAGTCTTCACCTCCTCTTCCTGCAACTCGTTGGGAGGGCGCATCTTCATTAATTCCTCCATGGAGTCTTCAGCTTACCAACCTCGCCACTTCTCACCAGACTCAAAGGTCAGTGCAGTATCGGCTCAGCGGTTCGCCAGGTAAGTGAACCAGCCCCTCAAAACGTCCCTATTTATAGGTGATTTTCCCGCCTTTTGCGCAGCGCAAGGCGCCCGCGAGGCAGGCACGCGGCAGCACGAGACCACTAAAAAGCGCGGCAATGCGCTAGCGCATGCGCAAACGCGCAAAAGCTTACATAAGCTTAGCATTTTTTTTTTTTATATAAACGCCTGACCTTTCCCTGACCCCAATTCCTATACTTAACATTGGTAACCTGACCTTTATTTGCCCCCACAACCTCATGTCACCCTGCCCTATGGTTGCAGGCTTTATCATGAGGTTGTAAGGGACATCAAATGTAAATACCCATACAAATATACACATACCAAATAATCACACATTGAAATAAACACAAACACCATGCTTGGATAAAACAGGCCGTGGCTTTTATTTGGTTTAACAAACATACATACTTTAAAATAACGAAATAACTTTGCAACCATTGTAACATAGCATAACAAACCCTTGGCACAAGCCCCAGGGCACCCGACTAAATTCACATAATCTTGCCAACCGCCATAAAAGCCAGCCGGCATAACTTAAATTTACAGTTCCAACCGCCTCAAATGGGCTTTAAAGACCATTTGAGGCCCTACCCCACCACACCACGGCCTGTTCAACCATACACTGCAAATCAACATTAAATATGTCATTACCAATGTCAGACAGATGAACACCATCTTGTCTATAAAAACCCGTACATCCTCCCTCCAACTCAGTATGCCTGAAAGAAAAACCTCCTTCCAATAACATAAATTTTTCCATCGCTCTATTGAACTTGCGACGTACTCTTTCCAGCGCCTTTAATTCTGGCCTCTGCAGCCACAGAAGGCGTGGAATAACCTCTGACCAAACTAAAAACACATCATGAAAGCATTCTTTAAAACATAAAATTAAACTTTTACAAAACATTATTAAATCTAATGACTTCATACTACCCATATCATTACCGCCACAATGTATTATAATTGCATTAGGCCATGGAAAATATTCCACACCTTCTTCCAAGCAATTCTTTAAATTATTAACCCTTAAACCTCTTACCCCTAACCAATAAATGGCAATATCATTCTCCGCAAAACCTAAATTCTCTCCGTAGCTTCTTGCTGCCGCTCTTCTCTGCGCCCAAAATACGAAAGAATGCCCAACAATCCAAACTACAAAAGTTGGACGACCTGTAAAAAATGCAAAGTTAACGACTCATAACACTTTAACAAAATATTATAACAAATTCGGCCGAACATATATTTTAAAACGGTTAGACTGCCACCTACCTAACCTCTTAATCACGGAATCATCTAAACCCAATAAGGCAGCCTCAGTAGCAGCACCAATTCTAAAAGAATGCGTTGTGTATTTTTCATTAGCTAAACCCAATACTTTTAACCCCAAATTCAAAACCCCCCTAAATTGAAACCTAGTTAAGGGTAACCCTGACCGATGCACTAACCAATTCCCAGGAACCCCAGGCCGAACTTCATTAAAGGCCTCAGCTGCTCCTACAGGACAGATATCTGAGCCCTCCAGTCTATTCAAGACCACCCAGCAACCTTTAGCGTCCCTATCCGTCTTAGAAGCTCTGACAAACAACTTCAAACGAACGTCACATATCACATCTCTAAACTGCAAACCATACCCACCATTCTTATTATTAGCAACTAACTCACTAATCCTAAAAGCTCCGAAAAAAGCTGTCACAAAAGCAGCTTTAAATAACCTGCATTCAAACTCGTCCCAACAAACTTCAGACAAAATACTTACTAAACTACGTAACACTTCTGACGACAGAGGTCTCCTATCATCAGGCATCCTAGTTCTATTACCATATCCCTTGAGCACCTGCTTAATCAAAAAATCCCTAAACGAATGTTGCTTACCGGCTAACTTGAAAAAGAAAGCTACACCAAATAAACATCTATCTATACTAGACTTCGCCATCCCTTTATCAATTAGGCTAACCACAAAAGATAAAGCTGCATCCAAACAACCCTCAAAAATATCCAAATTTCTTTGTTGAACAAAACATTCCAAGCCTTCCAAGCCTTGGAATAACCCTCCCATGTATTCCTCGAAACAGACTTCACCAAAAGATCACTTAACTGGGTGAAGTTAACTCCCAAACCGACTCCGGAATTATAATCCTGTCGTTGTCCGCTTGCGGTGCCAACGTCCTGAACAGCTTAAAATTGAAACGAGACAGTGCATCAGCCAAAATATTCTTATTACCTGGTATATGCTTGGCCTTAAGCCATATGTTACCTTTCAAACATAAAAATACTAGATGTCTCAAAAGATTAATCACAGGAATAGATTTAGCCCGCAAGGTATTAATTACCCAGACCACTCCCATATTGTCACAGTGAAGCAAAATCCTTTTATTAACCCATTGGCTAGACCACAATTCAAATGCAACTACAACTGGAAATAACTCTAGTAAAACCATGTTCTTAACCCAACCAGCTTCAATCCATGTGACTGGCCATTCCGCTGCTGCCCACTTCCCACTCCAAAATATTCCAAAACCCGTAGCTCCAGCAGCGTCAGTAAAAAATTCCATAGCATCACTATCCACAAATTCCTCTTGCCAAATAGCTGAACCGTTAAAATCCTGCAAAAACAAATCCCATACTTTAAGATCCTCTTTTATCTGTTTCGTTACCCGAACCCTATGCTGAGGCATCTTTTTACCTGAAATGGCCCTCGCTATATGCCTAGAAAAAACCCTACCCATAGGCATCACTCTTGACGCAAAATTAAACATGCCTAGTAATGACTGAAATTCCTTAACCCTCAACTTATTGCTAACTAAAACCTTCTGAATAAATACTCTCAACTTAAGAATCTTATCAGAAGGAAGTTTAAAGCACATATTTTTCGTATCTATGACTATACCTAAAAACTGCAATTCTGTAGACGGAAAAACCGTCTTATCACCAGCTAATGGCACACCAAAACTATCAGCTAACTGCAAAAACATATTAAGCATAGACAAACAATCATCAGAATCCGCTCTACCTATAAATAAAAAATCATCCAGATAATGCACTACCGAATCAAAACCTGAAACATCCCTAAAAACCCATTCTAAAAATGTCGAGAATGCCTCAAAATAAAAACAAGACACCGCACATCCCATGGGTAAACATTTATCAAAATAAAACAAACCATCAAACTGAAAACCTAGCGATCTAAAACAATCCGGATGCATAGGAAGCAGTCTGAATGCCGCTTCAATATCAACTTTCGCTAACAAAGCATTTCTTCCCATTAATCTAACCCACTTTAGCGCATCATCAAAGGAAGCATAATGCACAGAAAAATCCTCTTTGATTATTTCGTCATTCAAGGAGCCACCCTGTGGGAACGACAAATGATGGATTAACCTAAAAGTGCCAGGTTCCTTTTTAGGTACCAAACCCAGTGGGGATAGACGAAAACAAGAAAATGGAGGCTTAGTGAACGGACCCTCAATCCTTCCCAAACGCAATTCCTTACTTATTTTAGTTCTCACTACCTCCTCATTTTCTTTAACTGACTTTAAATTGTCCACCCACACCATACCTTCTTTATCATAAACAGGAATTTTAAAACCTTCAGTAAAACCATCACAAATCAATTTAGCCATCTGCCGGTTTGGATACCTGTCTAAAAAGGGGAGCAGACTTGCTACTCTCACCGGTGTCACTGCCTTTTGGAAGGTCTTTTCCTGCGTGCAACAAATTCTTTCGAAAACAACGAAAAGCTGGGTGATTTCCTGAACAAACTGAACATTCATGTTTAAACTTGCAAGTGTTGGGCCATTTGCACTGATTCTCATTAAAAGACCAACACAAGCCTTTCTGTCTATTAAGTTGTGATACATTACCCATTGACCTGAAATTATTAACATTTCTCTGAGGTAACATAAGGCTTACCCACGAGCCGACATCCTTCATCCCCCATTTTAAATTCTTATGTACCGACATTTTTTGCCTAAATGTTTCATCATAATGAAACCAAGCTAAGCCTCCAAAGTTCTTATATGCTTCCAACACTGCATCAAGATGCTGGAAAAGACCTGCACTGCTGTCTCTATGTTTTTCACAATAAACGCTTGAAAATATACAAAACGCCTGCAACCAATTAGTAAAAGATCTCACAACCGGTCTACGCCTCTCATCATCTTTATCATTCTTCAACAAAAATTCTTTCGAAGCAGGCAATAACGATAAAATGTCTAAATATTCATCATTCCAGATTTTCTTAAATGAAATCCAAGAGGCGAAACCTCACATGACATTACTTCCTTCATGCAGGCTTCATTAACTACACTGCTTCTCAAATTTCCAACATTTTCAGTTTGCACCCAAGCCTGAGCTGGACTTTGTTTCTGAAAACCTTTCAAAACATTCATAAAAGCTGAAACCGCTTCATTAAGAGTGTGAATAGATAAACCAATAGACTCACCATCTTCACCAGCTCTGCCCTCAGGTCTCAAAACACTCTGTGGAACATCAAGCTGTTCTGCAGCAGCTGGAACAGCCTGTGACAGACGCCTGCCCCGGCTGCTCAAGTTTGTGCTGCAGCCTTCTCCCGGGTCCTGCAGCGACTTGGACCGTTTCCTCACCTCCTTCACCCGAGAAGCGGGCCTTTTCTTCCCCCGTATAGGGTCAGGAACACTTCTTCCGGGTCTGCTACGTCTGTCAGACGTAACCGCGACCCGATCACTTGACCTGGATGAACCGGCGTCACCCCGAAATCGAGCGCCATCTGGTGGACTCTTCGCCGGTATAAAAACTTCCTCAGGCTCCTCCTCCGCCACTTCGTATTCAGCGCCGCTCGGAGTAACAGCAACCGATTCATCCGGACACGAAGAAGCTTGCAGACAACCGCGAAGCCTGCCCTATGGTTGCAGGCTTTATCATTATGATCTTACAACTGGAGGAATTGCCATGTTGCACGAGTTGATGATGGCCAAACATATTATTCAAAATATTTTAATGGGTGTTTCTCTGCAAAGGCAGCATATTACATAGAAACATAGAAACATGGTTGCAATTGGTATAATAAATAACAACTGTAAAAGCAACAATAAAAATGTATATGTTTACACTTTACATGAACTTACCTATCTTATCCTAAGGAAATTCCTTCTTAATCTGTTGTCTTTCCAGTATTACATCCCATATACTGTATATATATCTTTTGTACTTAACCCCTTGGGTTTAGGGACCGCCCATTGTCCTTAAGGGGTTAAGAGTAGCTTCATTTTTATCTTAGACTGTTCTAATCGAGACTGTTCTAATTACAGCTTATGGCCTTCTTAACCATTACCTGCTCATTCAAGCTCTCGTCAACCTCGTTATCAATGTTAATATCTAATTTGCTTCTATTACTTGTTCTCTGCTCTTTCTCTCTCTACGCATTTCCCAAGACACTTCTTGATCCTCTAGTGTTCTTTCTCTAGATTTCCTATCTGAGAATGCCAGTTACCACCTTAAACTCATGTTGTTTAAAACTGAACTCTTTATACATCTACCATTCTGTGACCCATCGCTGAAATATTATTTGCTTTAAATAACTCAACCAACACTATGTTAACATAGCATCCATAAATTGGTGTTATTCTTAACCATACTCTTCATTTATCATTGGGCCGACTAGATGGACAGGATGGTTGTTATCTGCTGTCACTTTCTATGTTTCTATGTTTATTGTATTTAAATATGTCTCTTTCACATATGGAACATTTGGTTTGGTCAGACTACTAGAACCTTCTCTTGTCTGGACATTCCATTAGCAGTCTTGCCCCAGCACAACCTATTTTGTAAGACTCTACTGACTAACTTTTCTCATTTGTTAATATATTCTATCTATCTAATTTAGTCACTGATAGTATAATCCAAAATGATACTATCATAATCTTAGCATTTATTTCAACAAGTCCTCATTTATACTACTCGTGTCTGTACCACCCCATAACTTTGGTATGTTCCTCAAATCACTCCCCGTCTCTACTAATGAATTATGCTTAAACCCACATTTGATCTCATCCTCCCATTCCTGTGGATATGCCTTTTGTAATTTTGTACCCCCTCTGTGGAATGTTTTGCCCAACGGTTTTTCTGACTCTATTGTACCTGAAGATTTTCTTCAGCCTACCTTGTATATTAGCAGGGGCTTGGGCCGGGGGCTGCATGTGAGGGATTCAATCTGCCCCCCCAGGCCGCCTAAATCCGGGCCGGTGGGCCGGACGGACGACCGGCAGACGAGCATTCAATGCTGCTGCGGCCGCAAAGTTAAAAACTAAGCGGCCGCGAGCAGGATTGAATGCGGCCGACGGCCGTCATGCGTACCTGGGGGGGGCTGCCACTCATCTTAGGGCTGCCACCATGCCGGCACGCCTCCAGAAACGGTGCGCGCGGCAACTGTGGCTGTGCGCCGGGACTTGATGTCAAATCCCGGCGCACAACACTGAAGCCACGCCCACCGTCTTCCGCGCTCAGTACAGTACACCGGAAGGACAGGAAAAGAAGAAGAAGAGGAGGAAGAGGAAAAGTGAGAGTGAAAGAAGAAAAGGTAGGAGAGAGTGGATTAGTGAGAGTGATGGGTGTTATGCTGAATGTAAGTGTGTGAGAGTGATGGGTGTTATGGTGAATGTAAGTGTGTGAGTGTGATGGGTGTTATGCTGAATGTAAGTGTGTGAGAGTGATGGGTGTTATGCTGAATGTAAGTGTGTGAGAGTGAAGGGTTGTATGCTGAATGTAAGTGTGTGAGAGTGATGGGGGTTGTTCTGAATGTAAGTGTGTGAGAGTGATGGGTGTTATGCTGAATGTAAGTGTGTGAGAGTGATGGGTGTTATGGTGAATGTTTGTGAATGAGGGTTTCAGATAGCATGGATGTGTAAGTGTTGGGGAATAGCTTAGCATAGGGAGTCCGTAATCACATTCCTTTCATGCCCAGATTCCAGCATGTAGTGGCTGCCTAGGCATGATAGGAGTCTGATTGCTGTTATAAATTATTTTTTGGTCCAACTTCGGTGTGTTAACACTTTTATTGGACAGAATAATTCAATGACAGTATTAATATATGATTTTTTTTGTCTAATTTTGGTGTTACTTTTAATAAAGTATTTTAAAGTTTTTTTTTTCAGTTTTGGCCAAGTGAATGCTGAATTTTCAGTTTCAGTCCAGAATTTTCATTTCGGTGCATCCCTACTATATACTATGCCAGTCACTAAAGTGTTAGGCCTACACCACATCAATGTTTGGCTTAGTATACAGTGATAGGGGTTGTCAGTGTCTGGCTCAATGTATAGGCACACATTGACGGTGGTACAGCGTAATCCCTAAGTATATAATGATAACAAATATGCTGTACCCCTGTCAATGTTTGCCTAACTATAGAAACTATGCAGTTTTAAAGTGTGTATGTGTATGTGTGTGTGTGGGGGGGTGCCACATACAGGGTCTGCCCCAGGTGCCAAATACTCTAGGTACCCCCTGCATCATGCAGCTGTCAGACCCAACGGCCGTGCCTCAGCTCCTCTTCCCACGTCTTAAAAGTGGTGTGATGAAGAGCTGAGGCATGCGGTGCGTGCACGCCGGCTACTTTAATTTCATTAGCCGCTGGTGGAGTGACTGCCGCACGACGGCCGCTTTCAATGTCGCTCGCAGCCGCTTTGATGGTGCAATGGGCCAGTTGACTAGACTTGCCCCCCAGGCCTTAGGCTGCCAGCCCTCCCCTGGTTAAAAGGCATATCATGGGCCACAGTGCCATATTGGAGTGGCAAGCCTGGGGGCAGATGTGCGTAACTGGGGGGCAGGTTGGAAAATACAAGGAAATAAAAACAAAAAAATATTTTTCTCAATCATAGCTTTTATTAAAAAATGTAATAGTTTACATGAATTAACAGTTACTGGTAAAACTTTTTTCCTATAGGGTCATCTTATATTCAGGCTTTTTCTTTTTTTCCTAAATTAATATTCAGATTTTGGGGGGTCGTCTTATAATCAGGGTCGTCTTATAATCGAGCAAATACGGTATAGGGTATAAGCATATCCGGGGGTGGAGTGGCATATAGGGGGTATAAGACATTTCTGTGCAACAAATATAAGGTTTAAGGCTTATCTGGAGCATTTGTTTCCCTGGATTTTTTAAATGTAAAAGTCTTATTTTAATGTGATAATTACCAGATTTTACTATTTCATGACGTAAAGTCATGATTTTATTAATGACACGGAGGCGAGTATTATGCTATCTCTTTCTTTATTCCCAACAGCAGCAAAGAGATATAAACAAGGAAAACAAAAACAACCAATAAGCAGCTAGTGCCTGTAATAACATCACGCCTATTCCCATAATCCTCCTCTTTCTTGCTGGAACCGAAGATCCCGAAGACGGAAAACGCAAACAGCCCTTCCACAAATGTAGAAACCGGAACAGAAGAACCTCCAGAAGAGCGCTTCAAGCTGAAAAATGGAAAGATATACGGTAATATTGGCCCAAAACCAGACATCAGGTGAGATATAACAATATAGATGCATGATCCGAAAGATATAAAGAAGGTCAAATAATAACACATACCGTAATAAAGACAATAATCATACATAAAATATCACTCCCTATCAAACAAAGAACTTACCTCATGATGGAAAAATACCAACCCCCTATAAAAAACAAGGGTATGGGAGGGAGGGAATAATACTCGCCTCCGTGTCATTAATAAAATCATGACTTTACGTCATGAAATAGTAAAATCTGGTAATTTTATTAAGACACGGAGGCTTCGTATTATGCTAGTTCAAAGCTGATGAACTACACGTAAAGCAAAATGTTGAACAGGCCGAAAATAAAAATCACGGAATGTAGATTCAGATGACCAGTCAGCCGCCTTCATAATATCTTCCAAGCGACACCCTAAGGAGGAAGCCTTAGAAGCCATAGCACCTCGGACAGAATGAGGTGCGAAAACCGAAACATCCACACCAGCTTGGGCCAGTAACCACCTGACCCAGCGAGCGAGAGAAACAGTAGAAACCGGAAGATGAGGAGAACGAAACGATAAGAATAAAGGAGCAACATCGACACCCCTAAATGAAGCAGTACGATCCTCATAAGCACGAAGACACCGCACTGGACAAAGCCGGGGACGATCAGGAAAAGCCGGATAAAAAACTGACGAAATAGAGGTCTTGGTACGGCGAGAAATATCAAACCGTACACCCTCCGGCACGAAGGAACGAGCAGTGATATCCAATGCCCTAACATCGGAAACCCGCTTGCAAGAGATCAAACAAAATAGAGTAACCAACTTAGCCGACAACTGCTGCAAAGATAAATCTTCATCAGGACCCCACCGATCCAAGAAATCCAGAACCAAATTAACATCCCAGAAGGATGTATAGCGAGCAGCAGGAGGACGAGAAAAACGAATACCTTTAAGAAGACGACATATAAACGGGTGACGCCCAATGGGAACACCTTCAAAAGGAACATGGCCAGCCGAAATAGCCGACCGAAACACATTCACTGTACGATATGCTTTCCCTTCCTCAAAAAGCATAGTGAGGAAACTGAGGATATCATTCAAAGGAGCAGATACGGGATCCACGTGTCTTCCCATGCACCACTTAGACCAGGAACCCCATGCAGAACAATAAGCTCGTCTGGTACCAGGCGCCCATGCGTTCGCCATGAGGCGGAGAGTTGATTGCGGAACACCAGAGAAAGACCACGGTCCCGGGAAAGCAGCCAAACCATCAGACGAAGAGAACCGGAACACACCAGGCCGTGTAGATTCCCCTCCGGGTCCGTCAGAATGTCCGGTCGGTCCGGAAGCAACCGAGGCATGTCTATGGACATCTCCAACAACTGAGGGAACCACGGTTGAGACTGCCAAAACGGGGTGATCAACACTAGAGTATCCCCTCTGGTCCGGAGCTGGAGAAGGGTCCTGGCAATCATGTTGAAAGGCGGAAACGCATAATGCCTGCCCTGAGACCAATCTTGAAGGAAAGCATCCGTAGCTAGGGCGTCCGGATCCGGTCTCCAACTGATGAATCGAGGAAGTTGAGCGTTGAGACGGGATGCAAAGAGATCGGTATGTAAGGGACCCCAAATGTCGTTGATCCGATAGAACAGATCCGGATGAAGACGCCAATCGCTTGCATCCCGAAGATACCTGGAATTCCAATCCGCCGTGGTATTGGAGAGGCCTGGAATATATTCGGCTACAACAGAGATGTTGTTGCGTAGGCAAAAGTGCCAAAAATCCCGTGCCAGAATCGCCAAGGCTCTCGATTTGGTACCTCCCAGATGATTGATGTAACGAACCGCAGAGATGTTGTCCATCCTGAGGAGGATGGAACAAGAAGCCTGAGTGGGAGAAAGGCTGCGTACCGCGAATGAACCCGCCAACAATTCCAGGCAATTGATGTGGAGGAAGGATTCGTCTGGAGACCATCGCCCACCTGTAGAGACGTTCCCGCAACGCGCGCCCCAACCGCGTAAGCTTGCGTCTGACTCTATCACCAGGTCTGGAACCGGTCCGCATATCGCTCTCCCATTCCACGCATCCATATGAAGAAGCCACCACATCAATTCCTCTTTGGCCTCTGCATCCAGCGCTATCTTGGTTTCGTAAGAGAAG
>VKOC01025425.1:0-46621 GCA_009364415.1 Spea multiplicata
GTTTACTTGATGCCACAGATTGAAATACGTTGTTAGGAATATGATGAAAAGTGTTGTATAATAGAAGCAAATTAGGCAGTTCTGCCATTTTATTACAAATATCATTTTTTCTAGTAATTTATTATTGGCTGATGGTGATGGTGTTTTGGAGAATGTGTAATGTCCTTTTTGGGAAAGGACTTTATCAGTATGGCCAACTAGCTGCTGAAATATGATAGCTTCCATAATTCTCTGTGAGTGATGAAGGCTATCTGTAAAGAAAGAGGGAGTTGAAACCAAAGAATGGCTGGCAGACTACACTTGCCATCTTTTAAATCCTTTCTTTAGAGTCTATTAGAAGCCTAATTTCATAATTCTATATTCTCAGGGTGTATTCATGATAGGACAGGTTTTCCCACATACACCCAAGGTATTAAAGTTGTCATGCAGGGCAGTCACAAAATTTGCGCGATCACCTGTTCCACAGCAAATTTGATGGAATCTTTTTTACTAGAGAACCTTTAGGGTTTCAAAAATGTTTTGAAAGTTGCCTCTATTGGGGCAAAATTTCTGAATACCATGTGACCCTCCAGGTGTGTTGTCAAGCACTGATTTAAATAACACCCAAAAGAATGTAAACTTTATTTGGCCGTAGAGTTCATGCAGATTGCATTTAATCAAGAACATGAATGTTTATAAACGTGTAAATGCTTTCATTTTTCTCATTTGAATTCCATGCATTGTATTATAATTGTTCTCTAAATGCCAATGAGAAAGTAATAAAATGGACATCTTTTCAGTAAAAACAAGCTACACATAAGTAGCCCACCAAAATGTTGGTATCACAATTTATGTGTAAAAGTCCATTGATGTAGAAACTGTATTTTTGTGGCGCCTTCTTGCCTGATAATATATTTTTTTCTATGTAAAAAATATCTCTGCATCATGTAATGTTAGAGAACCCATGTGAGTCAAGTGTGGACAATTATTCTCAGAGCTTACATCTTATTCCCATCTTATTCCCAGGTGTGAAACAGAACATGTATGATATTACAGCTACATACAGAACAGATGAACAGTCTCTAGTTAAAAACAGGCAATTGTGTTGTATTTTACTATATTTTACTCCAGCATTATTTTTAAAAAACAAAAAAAGTTTAGGACTACAGCATCCAACCAGAACTAGTCTTTCAAAATGGCATCAGCAAGGGATTCATCTTGTCCCCCCTGTTACGTTCTGATTTTCCCAATCCTTATTGAGTCTTGATAAGACGCTATACACCTATATATTACATACAAGAGTATATTTGCACTTACAGGCTTCCAACTTGGTACTTAACACTGACAAGCTTTATTTTCATATATAACCAATAACATAACTTCTTATTGATCAAATAGCCGTACAGAATGTCTTCTGGTGCTCCTCAGATTTCTTTGACCTCTACAAGAGAACATTGCTGGAGTCTCTAGCTGACAACACCTGTAGGTCTCAAATGGTGCTCTAAACATGCTTAAACAGCAACTCCTTTACGTTTGCATTCCCTTGATGTTATGGGTTCTCTCTCTGTATGTATAGATCACACTGGTTCTCAGGTTCCATGACAGTTATACAATCTTCCAACTAGTATCTGCCAATCTAGTTATAAACTTTAATACCATGGCATACATGTCAGACATTTTGAGGTATCTCAGGTCACCTTGTTAAACATATGTGGAAAAACAGTATGGCACAGTCATTCCCTTCAGGGTAATGATATAGAGGTAGTTGAGAAGATACTCCACTGTGATGCCTGACGCAGGAGAAAATGATCTGAAGAACAAAAATGTTAATTTGAATCATAGCCACAGATGGTATAGCTGTTGATGCATTTTACCCCCACATTTTAAATACATCAATAAAACACCTTCCCAAGTCTCTGACACATGACTTTGTCAGCCATAAGTTATTGGGCAAATGTTTAATATATACATGAAATATTACCTGGTTTATGGGCAGTTCTTCCATGTTGTACATAGCACTTGCAGTATAAGTCTATCGCAAAGTCACATTTTTTAACAATACTTGGGGGTAAATAGCCCAAAAATATGGCTGGCCAAAACACAGGTACCATATAGGAATTTTTAAAGGGGGAAGTACCATGGGAAAAAAATCAACTGGATCATAAAATACAATGCTGTAAACAATAATGTAGGATAGCATTGGCAAAAACTTGGTGTTATCGTCTCTTGTTCCAGCACACTTCCTTTATCTTCAGACTTGGGATATCTTGGAAGACTTTATATATGTATGTGTGTATATGTATATATATATAAAGAGAGAGAGCGAGAGAGAGAGAGAGGGAGAGAGAGCAAGGAATCAGTTTAAAAGCTACAATGTGCAAATTGACTCTGATGCTGACCGTAAAAATAGTCTTAATCTCTTTGCATTGACCCTGATTGTTAAATACAGAATAAAGTCAGACAGGGATTTCCACCAACTACTACACACAGCTTAATGTTTCCACTGTGTGGTGTGAAGATCTTTCTTTGTGTATTCCATGAGTTCAAACGCTGAGTCTATTGAATCCAGGTTGATGGCAGCATGACCTTAACAAAGGTCACCAAATTAACGTAACTCTGCATTGTGGCACATGACAAAAAGACCACTATAACTCCACAACAATACTCCCACTTGTCATATATTATAATCTGGCTCACTGTCCAAACCACTATGTCTATCAACCACAATCATCTAAAGATGTCCCCATCCAGAAGAACCTCATGCCAAATAAAATTCTGGCTAACTTTGGAAAATGCAGTGTCTGTTTCTTTTGACTGTAATGGCATGTCTGTTGATTTGCTGTCACCAGTCCTCCACAATGCCATTATACTGTGGTCCAAGCATCAATGCCCTCATTATCTTCGACCTTTTCTTCTTGTGGATACAAGCTTTCTTCATCTTTAATATAGACTGCAATTCCATCTATTTGAAGTAGAGACCTTTGAGATCCTTAACGCTTCTGTAAGTTAATATCTTTTTCTGTATTGTGCTAATATACAGTATCAACTTGGGCCAAAAACGCCATTTTCCCTTGGGATTGTAGGTCAGTATACAACATGTCAGGAGACTTGTTAAACCGCATATAATGGCTGTCATGTTCATTTAAGGTTTCATTTTTACGGCAAGAGCTAAAATATATACCGTATATTCCCAATAATATAATCAAGTGCAGTGACTTTTACCTATTGCTGGAGCACAACATTAACATATTTTGTTAGATTTGATTTATATAATCAGCCAAGCACCGGGCACCATGTTTTTCGAACTAGGAATCTAGTATTTGTCACCTTATTTATGTTTAGGTAGGAGTGCCGGGCATGTTATTATATATATATATAATATATATATATATATATATAATGTTTTTTATGTGTTTTGGAAAAGAGGAGGATGACACATTTACCACATAATGATCTAAAAGCCTAAGTGAAACCCACAAGTTTGTTTTACAGCTAACATGTAAACCACTATACCACACTAGCAGAAATGTACAGACACTTCCTCAGGCTGGTACAGTCTGTTAGTTACATAGTAAACCACTACTTGGACACACCATATACCGATATATTTCTGGTACAAATACTTACTTCCATGGAGCTTTTCAAATGTATGTAATCTAGCCTTGCACTGCATCTCTGAAGTCAGGAAAGGAATCACCAGTGGTAGCACCCTATTCAATAATTTAGATTTGGATAGGAAACACTGACAGGATTATTAAAATAACCATATCCTTACCGGCAATCATGGATTGGAACAAATAAATGCCAAAAATGCATCTACCAATTGGCGACATATTGGCATACTTCAAAATTATGGTAGAGCAAGGTATTCGTCAGGATCTCACAGAAGGTACAGAAGGGTAAACCAGAAGCATAGTCAGATTCAGGGGTAGACAGCATAGATTCTTAGTTGACTAGCTTGGAAATAGAGCAGATTCAATATAACTGTATCATATTCAGTTTTCAGTAATTAGTTCTGCCATTCAGCCAGTACGCCATTTAAAGTCAAATGGACCCCCACACAATATATGTGCCCATGGGCACACATCCACACTCTTACCTGGAACCTAACATGACCCTGCTCTTACACGTTGCAAGCTGTCGAACCCCACTAATCTCCCGTCTCGCAAATTGGACTAGCCCTGTTTGAAGAACTTGGACTGCTTCTTGTAACAATGTGAGGAAGAGCTCAAGTAGTCTTGTCAGAGTTCGAACCTATACACTTTATTCTGCTAACCTTCAGCAGTTGGTGAAAATCTCAATTAACTTAGGTGCAGGACAGTTTCAGATGATATAAGATTCAGATTTTGGAGAGAATACAAAGTACATTTTTAGCTTCCAAATGCCAAAGAAGGTAAGACCTAGCTCTGATTAGCATTTAGAGGCTAAAAGGCTATAGGGATCTGTAGATGGGACAGCCTTAGATGACATCGCAGAAAGTGGATATTTTGTTATGGTACCCCGAGGTAAAAAGTAAAACGGGTTTGGAGCAAGATTTATGAGGAAGGATTCAGAGCTTCAGCATATTATAGACCAGCAATTAAATATACTTATGGTTACAAGCTTATGAGTAAGTGCTGAGTTAAGCCTGAAACGCGTTAAGCTGTTTTTCTCCCATTTGATTCACTGGCAGTTAATAAAGAATAAACTTTAATATTGTGCAACTTACCTTGGACTTGGGGACTTCAATTCTTTTGATAAAAGTGTCTACTCTGCACATACCTATAATAAAACGAAAAGATCTTTGGTAGGTAACCTGTGTGTAGACTCAGACTTCATTGACATGTAACACATACCCCACATGCACACGGCAAGCGACTGGATGCCTGACATCATGCATTACTCAAAAAAGCGTTTTGGGCCTCAAATCCTGGTGTAAATAATGGAACGCAGATCTCTAAATGTTACCAAATTATTTTAGGTATCAAATATTTCATATGATGTACACTTTTATTGCAGAGAATAGAGATAAGTAAGTTTTGTTCTTTTTAATATACTTTAAGTGTCTGACATAATATAATAGTTCTAAAATGTTTAATATCCCCAAATAAGCCAACTTTTTACATTTTTGAAAAATTGACAGAATCTGGCAGATTTATATGTTTTCTTTTTTAAAATAATGATATGAGTTTAGTTTTTCTGTTATCATAGTGGAGGTGTTAAAGAAGCAACAATCAATAATGGATTTAGAACATATAGCAATATATCTTGTTACAATCTTCATTAGTATTATGGATAACAATCAATATAAATATTACATAAGTGAGTTTTAGGAATAAGTGTGAGAATTGCATTGCTGAATACAATGTAAACCACAGGGTAAATAAATAGGAGAATAGTTGTGGCCCGTTACAAAGGATTATGGGATATCTCATGCAAATACACATCTAAGTGATGCCTTTAAACACTTGCCAAATGATACAAAAACAAAGTGACGCCTCAGGCTGCGAGATATGAAAATTGCATGCTGCTCTTTCTGTGACCTCGACGTGTAACACTTCACTGAACCTATCATGCCGATCAGTTCTGTTACTTATCGTTCTCTCGCTCACCTTGTTTAACAGCAATTGAGGAACAGCACTCCAAGAAGCAGCCGTGCCAGCCGGTCGGTCACGCAATAAAAGAAGACAACCGCTCCAGTGGGACTGCCATGCCAGAAGGAGAGCTCCTACTAGAAGTGAGTGGTAGAATGCTATCATTTCCTTAACTACGGCCTATTAATAATTCAAAGCTTTTCTTTGTGTACAGTAGGTTTCTCGCTGCTATTACACTTCACTTAGCAAATCGCTCGTGCCACTGAAAGCGTACGTCTGTTGCTGTTTAGGAAGATATGACATGCAATGTTTTCCAACACCGGGCTTGTTGTTCTTCAGAGGTGGAAAGAGAACAAAAGATCTAAAGGCAGCATTGTCATTATAAACATTGCATGAAAAAAAAGGCACAAACAATGAAAGTGACTGCTTGGAACTCAGCACGAAGTTTAGGAAAAAGGCTATTTAATAGGAATATCCAGATGACAAGTTTTATTTGGTGCAAAAAAGAACTAAGTGCCAGGTATGAGGCCTAGGGTCTACTTTAACAATGTAGAGCTTTAATAACTGAAATTATTGTTATAATGGTTATTGAGGTAAGTCGTTTGTTTAGACACCTTGTTCATGACCTTTCAAAGAGAAGGCTGGCACCACACGACTTGATGCAGAATGTAGGGGAACCAAGTCTAGCCAAGCGGCCCTGTTATGTTGCAGCCAACGTACTCCTACACACTATCCCACATTCATAATAAATGATAAAATAGTTACACAAAGATGCCGTTGTGTAAATACTGTCTAAATGTTTTGCTAATCTGGACACCCAGGCGGCTATATATAAAAAATACAACCACCTTCAAATCAATGTATTCCATGTAGAATTATACCATACAACCACCACACCTCAAAGGGGAGGTATGGTTACAACTGGGACAAGTAGTATGAATGGATGAAATTATAGGTTGTCTAGAAGCTAGAAATCGGAGAACAAAGCAGGTCGGTGAAAAAGTTAAAAGAAAATTGGAAGTTTAATTGTTCTTCCTATAGTGGCCCATGGTAGAAATAATGTGGCTCATTTAACAGACACGTATACAGAACTAAGATAAAGTCTTCTTCATAACCTTTCCATAACTATAACCATTTCACATTTGCAGTTGAGAGCAGAGGTCGATTATTACCTAGTCCTAGGACATCAACTGCAGGGTTACTTTTGTCCATCTGGGACAAATAAGTATTTTTTATCAGATTAGGCAAAAAAAAAGTCTGAATGCATATGTGTTTTATATACCACATCCTGATTTCGAAGGTGTGCCAAGGGAGGTGCACGTTACTTTGTACCACTTGAGACTTAAAAACTAACTAGAGCTCTGCATACAAAGGATGGAATTGATTACTATCATACTAGATAACTGAATAGTGTCTCATAAAAAGATTTATGAGCTGCCAGATTTGGTGGAGTGGTTGAATATTTCTAAAGAATTTTGGCATCTTTTTTTTCTGATGACCTATGATTTAGAAGGCTGTTTAGTTCACTGTTTCATTGCCTAAAATAGTTTTTATGGAAATCATTTTTGGAGTCAGAAATAGCTAAAAAAAAAAATTTGCAGGATTTTTGTCAGGTTGTGCATCATGAAAGTTGCGTTCCATCTTCATAGTCTTGAGGCAGAGCCACCTAAGAATAAATGCACAAGGGAACCCAGTGTGCTTTTTATTTGCCAATTAAGGCTTTTACATAACATCTAAATTCTGGATTTATATGGTTCCTAGGCCTGGGCAAATATATATGAAAGTATTGAATTTAGTTGTAGCAGCTTGTGAGGACTGCTGGTTATCCCAGAAAGGAAATATTTAATAGTACAAAATATAAAGATGTACTGTGAAGAGGACACAATGAGGAGAGTAACATAACAAAACACCACATTATTAGAGAGTCTTAAACACACAAAGCCTGTACCTTTATTCACTAAAGTGCTTGCCTGCACCTAGCCTGTGTGTGTGATTTGTGATGCACTTTGCATGTTCCCATTCTCCTTGTGCTGCCATTGTTGTCCATCATGTGATATTTTGGGTGACTTTCCCTGCTTAAACAGTTCGTTGAGCCGACTGTTTATGGCAATGCTAATGAAGTCCTGATTGTCTGATGAAATCCTTTGCTCCATAGACTTTTGTGATCAAATCTCCAGGGTCTGCATGATTAAGAGTGAACCATTCTATTGTTTACAACAATAAAGTTATCAGGGTGTTTGTTTAGTAGTTTGGGCTAAGATATATGATATGACTAATATGTGACTGTGTGAAAATATTACATTATGGAAAAAAAAAATCTTCAGATCCTTTTTGAGGAAGAGTCAAAATATTTGGCAGGTAACAAGGGGTTTACAGCTCTAAAACTCACAATGTTTATCTATAAAAATAGACTACAAATTGAGTTCTACAAATAAAACGCATTCATCTTATGTATTCTAGCCACAAGCCAATGACATTTTATAGTTTAAAACACAGGAATTGGCATTGTTTAACAGAACTGCTGTCCCTGAGCATGTATTATGTAGAATGATATGCCTAGGGATTTTGACTGGACATGGATTTGGCGGATACAGTATGGCGGTAGCTTCTGGGGGAAGATGGAGGATGCAACAGCTGCTCATTAATGTAGCATTGTAATTTGAAAGGATGTAGAGTTGAAAAGGTGGATGTTCAATGACGAAAAGTTTCTCTTTATTGACTTGTGATATGTAGTCTTGAATCATGAGACTCGTAGACAAGTTGCCCTTATTTTAGCATAATGAGAGGGTAAATCCTACATTTTTCTTTTGGGGAACTTTTTTATTAGGATTAGGAATTGATTCTTTGAGCAAATATATGTCTCAAGTTTTAATATCTTCTCCGTTTTCTTGTGTGTTGATGCTTATTAGGAGCATTTGGATAATATAAATATCAATATAAATTGAAACAGCCAGCAACAGAACAAGTGCTGGTTAAATGCACTGCACGTGTCTAGGCCCTTGCATGCTTTGGGGCCCATGTGGCTCTTTATCAGGGGGTTGGGGGCCTATAGGTATGGGACTCGGCAATGGGAGGAGCGACATAGGGTCTAAAGATTATCTGATAGTGGCCCTCGATGCATGTTAGGGTCTTCTATCTGCAATTACTAACAGAGATTGCTGAAAACTTTCCACAAAAAGCAGGTGCACCAGGAATGCAAAAAGATTCCTGTACTTATGGAGTTGTTTATTTTTTACCAAGAGTTTTTTCTATTACCAGTATATGATTATAGAATTCAACCTCTTGTATGTATGCCTACCCTGTGATATTTTCAATACTATGATCTTCATGGGTCGTATGTGGAGACAAAGTACACGAACACACATATATATACAGTATATGTATATATGTATGTATATATATATAATGTGCTGCCTTGGACTGGTAACTATAGAATAGCAAAAATAGTAAAAGAGGTTTGGACAAAAAACAAGCATTCTCTGGTTTTTGCAACAATAAAGCATTAATTTATAATAGGGCTGCTAATCAATAAAATCGATAATAATCGATAATGAAAATCGTTGCCAAAGAATGTCATTATCGATTAGTTGAATCGATTTTTATTGATTATAAAATGAGGGTTTTTTCAGAGCAAAGCTCTGAAAAATACCCCTCATTATATACCGTATTTGCGCGATTATAAGACGACCCTGATTATAAGACGACCCACCAAAATCTGAATATTAATTTAGGGAAAAAAGAGAAAAATATAAGAATTAATGGGGTGTTTAGGGTTAATTTAGAGATAGTTATGGTTAATGGGGTGTTTAGGGTTAATTTAGGGGTAGTTATGGTTAATGGGGTGTTTAGGGCTAATTTAATGATGAGGACTGAGGGTTAATTTAATTAATTTAATAAAGTTAACTTAAGGTGCAGGTAGAGATAAAGGGGGGCAAACTCAGGGGAATCTAAATCCTGGGGGCTGTGAAGATTAACCCTGTACTTACTTTTATAAAAGTATGGTGTCAGTGTGATGCAAACGGGTCTGTGACTCCATGAGGGGACTATGAGATATCAGGGGGTATAAGGCATATCTGGAGAAAACGGAGTGACATATCTGGGGGTATAAGGCATATAGGGTATATAAGGCATATGTGCGGAGGGCAGTGTGGCATGTCTGGGGAGGACGGAGTGGTGTATCAGGGTGTAAAAGGTATATCTGGGGCCACAGTGGCATATCTGGGGGTAGGGTGGAGCGGCATATGTGGGAGGCAGGGTGGCATGCTCAAATGTGCATAAATGGGGGGGCTGGTTGGGAAATAAACATGTTTTTTTATTCTGCTGTTTGTATTTAACATCATTTATTTATTAAATTATTTTAAATAAATGAAAAATTTACATTCATTTTTTATCCAATTAATCGAAAAAATAATCGATTATGAAAATAATAGTTAGTTGCAGCCCTAATTTAATAAAAGGGGTAATAAAATGTACCCACCCTATTCAAAAGATTAAAAACATACAAAATAAGAGAGACTCTAGTGAACCTTTAATAAATTATTTTATTTATGTTAGTTATGGTAGTCCGAGACAAAACATAATTGAATCCAACACTGGCATCCTTCTAAGACATGTGTATTTTTTATTTTAGTGCTTTGCTTTTAATTTATTCAGATCTATATCCCCTCTGATAACTCTGATAACATACACCTCTGGAAAAACAATAGGCAGGATAATTCATGCAGATGTCCCTTACTTAAAGATAAAACATGATTCGATGGAGTTACTAAAGGAGCAATTCCTTAATGTATTGTAGGCAGCAATTTAACACAATGGCTACTCCCATATACAGCAAAAGAATAAAGGTAATTTATAGAAATGATAGGGTTAAAAAGGGGGAACAAATGGATAATGAAAATATTTTTTTCATAATATATATATATATATTTTTTTTTTTAATTTAGCTACACAAATTACAAAGGATTTGAAATGATCCCACATGTGACGGTTCCCCTTTAAGGCACCAGAGTCCTAAACACCTGCCACATTTTAATCAATATGGTGTCATTGGCTGAACAATACTGTTCTATGAAGCATTTACATACAATTAACACTACGTTCCAACAAATCCAGGCCTGTTGCACATCTGCTACTGTGTGCTTAAATATGTCACTAATTTATTATGCCTCGTCTTCCTACTGTAAAATTCGTGGGAAATGCAGTGGAATAATCCTCTTTTATAATATATAATGTTTTTTAAAAAAATACTATAGTTTAAAGTATTATGGTAGAAAATATTCCCTTTTATAAAATAATTAGAGAGAGCAGTGTTTTATGTACTACAAACAATATGTTGTATTTACCACCCATTAATTATATAATATTTGCTTGTACATTTCCAAAATATTGTAGTCTTTCCCTATCTCCGTTATCTCATTTTCCCATGGGCTTGCCCTTTGGGTGAAAACGTCGAAGGTTTTGTAGGCATCAAGCCTTGGAATAAATAAATTGTCTTGCCAATGTCCAGAACTATTGGATATGTTAACTTGAGGTACACATCATGTGATATGGCTTGAAAATCAAGATTCCATGCCTTGTACGAAAAGTTAGATTGACATTTATGAACCATAATAATGTCTTTATTTATTCCTTGTGTATCATTCGCAAACTAGCTGGTAAAGGAGTACAGTAGAAGCTTTTACCATTGCAGGCTTAATTGTGTTGAGTGTAAGTAGCAGGTGCAGCGTTCGTGACTTTACATAATTGGATATACATATTAAACAAGAATGTAATCCAATATTTAAAAGCCAAGTCTCTGTCTCCATTTGTAAAATTAGAAGAAAAAGGAGGAACTTTTAATACGAGAAATTAAAAACTATATGGAGAATTTGAAAGAAAGAAAAACAAACAAACATTCTAGGCATATTTGACTAAGTCCCCCTCATCGTATTTCAAGTGCTGTCTGGAGCGAGTTCCCCCCGGATCACATGTCAGAGACATTTCTGTAGTGTGATCAAAGCCATTTAGCAGTTGGAATTATGGAATAGTTATCCATTATAATTATATCAATAAACGCTGTCACACAGTGTTACAGTCAGCTTCCTGATAAAACGTGAATCTAAAATAACAAATGCTATGCTTAAGAATGTAGAAGGAATACCTAGATTTGTCAGAGGCACTTTTTACTAAGCATAGGAAAAAGTTGCAGTCTCCATTCACAGTCTATTTGTTTTATAGATCTGTTTTACTTATTTTAAAACAATATTTGATATTTCTTATTTATTTGAAAAACAATGGTTGCATTTTCATATAATAGATCTCTTGTTCTGTTGTATATAGCATGGTAACTTCGACTATCAGTACTCCTCAGAGTACTTGATTGGAAAAGATTGAGAAACACTAGCTTGGACTTAAAGTAGGAAGAACTGAAAGACATATGCTTTGCACCTGTATATAATATGCACCCACGCATCAAAATATGAAAGAATGCATATGTAAACTTTTGACTGTTAAATATATCATTGATGCATTTTTATGCTTATGTAGCGCCAACCAAATTGTTGGCAGATGTATAGATATTGGAATATTCAAAGTCGACAGCAGGTATGTGATATCCATTCCAAATATAGGATTGACCTTAATTACAGGGAAAAACGTTAATGGCAGTAGTTAATACCTATTTGAAAATAAATTCAGGTCTACAGTGATAATATGTCTCACAAAATCTGAGTGTTTGCAATGCATTCCAAGTTTCTTCCAGCAATAGGGACATGCATTGATCAAAATGCATTGGACAACATAATTCAGAGAAATGAATTTGTGTGTTTGTGCTTGTGTATGGTACAATGAGAAACACGATGAGAGAAACCAATCCCCCTTTCTCCCTTCAGAAACTATATATACGAGTATATATATATATATATATATATATACTGTACAACATGTGTATGTATATTGTATACAATTGTTTTTACTGTGGAAAAGTAGTTGATAACTGTGTTTTGACATATTTGGATCCATCAACTAATGATCTGAGCTCTGTGTCCTATTAAATCCTTCATTCTTTATTAGTGCAGTTATTGTAATACATTTCATATTTATTTTCGTTGTCATAAAGCATGCCAAATGGAAATATTCCAGTGACATTCTTCATTCATTATACAAAGCCTAATAGTATTTTGTCTACAGGATTGGTGCTTGATGTGATCTGGATTGACTGACAATTATTCCATATTCCAGACACATTCTAGACATTTGTGGGTGTATATACAGTATCTCACAAAAGTGAGTACATCCCTCACATTTTTGTAAATATTTTATTATATCTTTTCATGTGACAACACTGAAGAAATTACACTTTGCTACAATGTAAAGTAGTAAGTGTACAGACTGTATAACAGTGTAAATTTGCTGTCCCCTCAAATTAACTCAACACACAGCCATTAATGTCTAAACCTTGGCAACAAAAGTGAGTACACCCCTAAGTGGAAATTCCAAATTTGTAATTTCTCAGAATACCGCAGAGGCAATATAATATGGAGGCTATAGCATCTTGCCTCTGTAAAGTAAATAAACCACCTGGGGTGACCACTAAGGTGACCACATTTTTTCTGCCATTCAGGGACACACTATGAAGCATATGAGATTACATACACAGGTATGCATATACCGTATTTGCTCAATTATAAGACAAGATTTTTTCAGAGGAAATGCTCTGAAAAATAACCATCGCTTATATTCAAGGTCGTCTTCTAATCAGACCTCAAATAGAGGTCTGACTATAAGACTAAGATCCAGATCCCCCGCAGAGCTGCAAGGGGATCCTCCTCTCCAGCAGCCGGAGGAGGTCCGCTGCTGCCGGCACTTCCTCTGGGGGCTTCTGTGATGGAGCACTGGCATCACATGACCTTCCGGTGCTCCACCATAGAAGCAGCGGCGGTTGTCTGTGCGAATCCTGCAGCCGGTGAACGTTTGCGGGGTGCACACAGACAACCTCCGCTGCTGTCAGTACTTCCACCGGGGCTTCTATGGTGGACCACCAGAAGGTCATGTGATGCTGATGCTCCGTCATAGAAGCCCCGGCGGTAGTACTGGCCAGCAGCAGCGGAGAACTGCATCGCACAGATCTCCACCGGCTGCCCCAGCTGGGTTAAAAGAGGCATGGGAGGGTTCAATGGTTTTCTGGAGGCAAATAGGGGGTTAAAGGCATACCAGGGAGGCAGGGTGGAATATAGGGGGTTAAAAGGCATATCTGGGGGGCAGAGTGGCAAATAGGGGGTTAAAGGGCATATCTGGGGGCAGAGTGGCATATAAGGCATATCTGGGGAGCAGATGTGCATAACTGGGGCAGAGTGGCAAATAAAAGTGAATAAAACTTCATAATTTTTATTAAATATGAAAAAATTGTTTACATGTGAATCAATATTTACTAGAAAAACTTTTTTTTCCTATAGAGTAGTCTTATATTCAGGCTTTTTCTTTTTTCCCCCTAAATTAATATTAAAATTTTGGGGAGTCGACTTCTAATCGAACAAATACGGTATTTTATATATATATATCACATACACCCTGATTCACATATACTATTATATATTCATTATTAAGAAGCCTTGGAAACCTTGTTGATTTCAGATTTAATAATATACACTCATTACAGACATGAGTAGATATAGAATGTTAACCCTTCTAATACCAGAGTAGATTCAGAGAATTAACTCCTCTATTACCAGACATTAAACACAGTCACACAAACAGACAAACACAGTCACACAATGAAACACTGTGACAAACTGACAAACATAGTCACACACACACAGTCAAACACACAAACCTGGTGCTTGCTGCAGCTTACTCTGAGTTGGTGTGAAGGAGGAACTCAGCCTATCAGGAGAGGCTTCTGAATTCTCAGGCAATCAGGAGAGTTGAGAAGCGCATCGTACTTTAACAATCTCCCTTGCCGGGACTCCCCCGTAGGAATTCCCGGCAAGGGATATTGTTAAAGCACATCGACCAGACGTGCTGGCGATGCGCTTAGACAATCTGCCGTGTCGGCACTCCCCCCCCGTAGAAAATGCTGGCAGAAGAAGGCTGTCTCTCCGTATCAGAGAGTAGGATGTAGGTCCCCTGCAGCGCTGCGGGGGATCTGTATCCTAACCTTGCTGCCTGCCTGGGACCCAGAACTGCATATCCCGGGTGTCGGGCGATACGAATTGTGCATTCCTGCGCTAAACTCCGAATATAGGCCGCACTTCCGCTTTAAAGATTTAAAGCGGGGGGAAAAGTGCAGCCTATATTCGGGCAAATACGGTATTAAATTATGTAAAAAAATACATAAAAAATGTTCTTCTAAATACCTAACTCCCTTACATAGATACAGTAGCTGCATCCAAGTCACAAAGTCACTTTGGTAAAGCCCTGCCCTCATGCCAAGCCTCCAACCACACTACACATGACTTAACACTAATTGGATCTACAAATGTTGGCAAATCTACCTATACCTTTGCATTACATTTCAGTTCTTTGAACAGAACAGAACATTTCAAAGCTTGGTTCTCCATAATCATTTGCAACACGGTGTTTCTGGTGGTTTAGCTCCAGGCATAGACTGCATAACCTAGCACATTATCTACGTCTGCACCTCTGCACTGTCCTTGAGACTTCAGCTGCTTTAATCTGATATTCAAACCTATATGAGCGTATGTTGACTCGGGTATGCTTAATAGATATTAAACATCATCAAAGTTCATGACCATACCTAGGCACACCTAGCCTCTGGCTACCCGGAGCAATCCCTCTTGTGGTAGCAGGTGGATCAGTCTACTGACATCAGTGGGCAGATCTGCTGACATCAGTGAATGGTCCGCTGACTTACCCAAATAAAGAAAAATTTAACATTGTAGGAGGGCACCTCAGAGACCCAGGGACTCTGTGGTGACCCAGAGACGCAGCGTTTCACCCGGAATCTTCGGGCAAAAAAACAGAGAGTTCACAGGGATGCCAATGAGACCTTTCATGTGATCATAATTTGAAAGACATTAGAATGTTTATGGGTGAAATATGTGAGAGTTCTTTTGCTATGAGTCTTATTGCTATTTATGAGATAGTGTAACAAAGAGTCAAATAGCAGCAAATTTACATGAAGTTGCAAGACACTTTGCATGTCTGAAATATTTTTAAAGCCCTTCAATCAGCCCTCTGGCTGGGAAATCACTGGATGGACATTTCATGCAACATATATCATGCTTACTGTTAAGCCTGACAGATTGTACATGGAAGGACATGAACAATATGTATTATCTATCAACACAAGTGACAAGTGTAACAGTTTCAGCTGTTTTAAAGATATTTTTAATAACAACTATACATTAATATCCCGTTGCTTTCGTGCATAGATCAGTTTAGCTCCCAGTATGCAATGGTGCTGGCATTTTATTCATTTTTTTCCATTTTTTTTTAAGGAAGAACTTCTCAATCTGATCTCCCTGCCTGCTGAATGCAATAGTGATTAGGATACATAGTGATTTGCAGCCCTGCATTGCTGATCAGTGCCGGACCCTCTAGGGTCTCTATTCTGAGGATCAGTGTTTCCCATGATGTTGACAGTTACATTGCAGGAAGTAAATGCCAAACTTTTGTTCTGGCATTCAGACACAGTAAATGTAATGTAGTAAGTGTAAGGTGATGCTAGCTACTGCCAATAGAGGCGAGATTGGTCTGTCATTAGATTATATCACAGTGGATTACGCATGCTGAGTGCCAGTGTGGGTGAGAAGAGCATGGGGTAATTAAATAATTGCATCAGGGACCATTTGCACATCTTTTCCTCTGTACCGTTTTCTTCTTTATTGCTAGCATTTAATTTGGCAAGTGACAATATGAGTTAGAGGATGATGCATAAAAATGGATGTATCATATTTACCAAAAGCTATGATTTCTTATAGAATTATCAGATTTTTGGCAATCAAACCTTTTCTTTATTCATTTAAGAAATGTAATTTGAGGTTGTTGTCTACCTGATGTGATTTCATGAAGTTAAATGCCAGTGTGACATGCAGAGGTTGTTTTATATATATATATATATACACACTATATGGACAAGTATTGGGACACCTGACCATTACATTAAAATCATCTGTAGTTATTTTTAGGGTTGGTCACTTTATCACAAAGGGGAGAATACTTTGGTATTTGTAAATACTGAAATACTGAAATTACAGTATTACAGAATAGATGCCTCTATTTTGAGATCTGGAAGTTAATATGTTCTCAAATAAGAGGAGAACCAGCTGTGCAACTTGATGTATCAAAGGAAATATAAATGTCATATTTGATTGTTCCAATAACCCATGAGAGATACAAAAAGTATACAGGATTTTTTTTTAAAAATCTAGCAGACATTACTGTAAGTCTTTCCAGTTGAATGTCTCCCATCCAACCCATTCCATATTGCCATATGACCAACTGGCACATATATGACTGGTATAAAATGCCCTGTTGTGTGTATCTTCTTTTGGATCCAAGTGAAGTAGTGTATCAGAAGATGCTACTGCATAGGGTGAAAGTAGTTATTTGTGGTTATACACAATATCTAAAATGTGCACAAAATAATTCAGTGATATGATAAACACCTTTTACATGACTGTAAAATTATTTAATTTATAGAATTCATTGGTATACAATGTCATGAGAGCCTATCTGGGCACCAAACATCCTTGTGAGCCTCCTATGACAAGGACAAGGACACATTATATGTGGGAGGATGCAATAATTGTGTTCACTTTCCTATACAGTTCCCTGCTATTTCAGCTTCACACTCCTTCATGGACAAAAAATTTTCTCACTTGTCTGTTTTCTTTGAGTTTTAATGTTTTCCAGATGCAGCTTATTAAAAGTGTTTTGTCAGTCCATGATACTCTACTTAAAAAGGTCTTTTCTTGATCTTCCAAAAGCAATAAATTCCAGGACTAAAATAACCATTAGCAACCTGAATGTTGTCAATTAAAAGTGAGGATATTACACATTTTCTTCCTTTACTAGTAATTTAAAAAGTCTTGTTTTGTTCTTCCATAGTCTCTAAGTGGATTCGCTCTGGTCGTGAGTACAGAAGGCATGATATTCTATGCTTCATCTACAATATTAGACTATTTGGGCTTTCATCAGGTAAGTTCTTTAGTTATCTGCACAGTCAATGTAATCACCTATTATTGTCTAAAAAAACATTTAAAATAATAATTTGCATTTTTTTATGATAAGTTATGTTATGTGGGAGAAAACCAGAAAATTCTAATCCTCCTATGTAAATCTCAAATTGCTTCTCATCTTCTGGCCAGAGTAAGGATGCTGTTGGAGCTAATCCATGAGCTGTGATAATCTCTATCACTTCTCACCACTGTAACGCAAACCCAGAGAACTGCATGGACTGTTGCCAGCAAACATTTTTATTCTCCTGCTGACACATAATAGGATTGTATTGGTTATATAAAATGACAAGGAAAATTATTACACATGGACTGAAATGTGTGATATTATATGTATAAGTATATACATATATATAATACTGTGTATATATATACAGTATCTCACAAATGTGAGTATCCCCCCCCACATGTTTGTAAATATTTTATTATATCTTTTCATGTGATAACACTGAAGAAATGACACTCTGCTACAAAGTAAAGTAGTGAGTGTACAGCCTGTAAAACAGTGTAAAATAACTCAACACACAGCCATTAATGTCTAAACCTTGTCAACAAAAGTGAGTACGCTCCTAAGTGAAAATGTCCAAATTGGGCCATTTCCCTTCCCCGGTGTCATGTGACTCGTTAGTGTTACAAGGTCTCAGGTGTGAATGGGGAGCAGGTGTGTTAAATATGGTGTTATCACTTTCACACTCTCTCATACTGGTCACTGGAAGTTCAAAATGGCACCTCATGGCAAAAAACTCTCTGGGGATCTAAAAAAAAGAATTGTTGCTCTATATAAAGATGGCCTAGGCTGCCAAGACCCTGAAACTGAGCTGCATCACCCGTGGGCATGACCATACAGCAGTTTCACAGGACAGGTTCCACTCAGAACAGGCCTCGCCATGGTCGACCAAACAAGTTGAGTGCACGCGCTCAGAGTCATATCCAGAAGTTGTCTTTGGGAAATAGACGTATGAGTGCTGCCAGCAGTACTGCAGAGGTTGAAGGGGTGGGGGGTCTGCCTGTCAGTGCTCACACCATACACCGCATCAAATTGGTCTGCATGGCCGTCTAAAGATGATGCACAAGAAAACCCGCAGTTTGCTGAAGACAAGCAGACTATGAACATGGATTACTGGAACCATGTCCTGTGGTCTGATGAGACCAAGATAAACGTATTTGGTTCAGATGGTGTCAAGCGTATGTGGCGGCAACCAGGTGAGGAGTACAAAGACTCCACCACCCCAGTCATCCTTTTAGCAATAGAAGTTAAAGTGCCACAATAGCATGAAGAATGCAAGTTGTCCTCCCTCAGCCTCAACTCCCTATGTAATGTTATTTTATTATTTGAGGCGCTAAGATGATTTTCCAGTCTGACTGAAACCCTGTTGAGCTGTGGTGTTTTGTGGGCAATCTATGTGAGATAACCGCATTAAGGTTTGATTATACTTCTGGCAAAAATGTTTTCCTCGACCTCTAATGTCCAGAATCCAGAAGTGGCAAAAAGCTGTGCTTCGAGAACGTGTTGAAAACCTCCATGTGCAACTTAGCAACCTGTAGAAATGCAATACTTGTCAAGCAAATAAAACACTTGAATTTTAAATTTTTTGGCTTTCCTGCCAAATTGAAAATTTGTATTTATCCAAAAACATAGATTTTTGAATAGATACAAACTTAAACAAGTATTGCAAGTGACTATAATTGGCACAATGTGGGTACAAGAACTAACAAATGAATGTTTCTGCTCAGCAGGAAAGCATTCACTTGAATTACATTTCAAGGGATTTGGAAGGGTCTTGCTAGCCATAGTGATGAAGGGTTGTTGGCAGCTTGATGGCGCTGCTCAATATTTGGCCAGCTTAATGTTATTTTTTTTATCATCTTAGTTTACAACACATGAACATTGAGTGAAAGTTCTTAGATTTGGAACGAGAAGCATCAATTATGCAAGATCCTAATGAAATAAGCCTTTAATAGTTAATTCCCCCAGCCTCCTGTACAACCTATGCACATTTAAATATCTTTGTTGCCAAACTATGCATTTATCAGCTGAGTGAAAAATGGCTACGTGATAAATATTATAGCATATTTTAAAGGGGGGATGTAATACAAAATGTATATTTAATTAATTTAAGAAGATATGTCAGAATGCAGCTGACATTCTCCTTCTTGATTACTGGCTTATAAATAAACTATTGAAGGCAGATTTGCCTTTTGCACTCACTGAGGTTAATAGATATTGCAGCAGAAGTGGCAATTACTACTGCTATTGTGAGTATTAGCCTCTATTTTTTTGTAAAAATTAAAAAAAATTGCATCTCCCATTATTAGGATATGCCTACTCTTGCCACTTCAACAACGCAA
Organism: Spea multiplicata; assembly: GCA_009364415.1. Taxonomy (NCBI): domain Eukaryota; kingdom Metazoa; phylum Chordata; class Amphibia; order Anura; family Pelobatidae; genus Spea; species Spea multiplicata. The sequence continues at coordinate 20,078 of VKOC01025425.1, forward strand.
TGTAAAGTTGAGGTTGATGGGACTTACAGTTGACACCTTTTCGGGTCCTAGCCCCATAGTTAAATGTAATCCAATTTTTCAATTCAACAGTAATAACCACTAATACATGTGCTATGCAAACTCATTCAGTATGCAAATGTATTCTACATGGTATGACTTATAGTATGGCCAATCCATCAGTATGCTAATTATGCCATCTGCACCATAATTACGTGTTTGATCGGTGTAATTTCCTTCATTGTTGGTCAGTGGTGTTAACATTTAGATATTTAATATTGTGTTTTACCCAGTGGAATGGAAAATCTAACTGGATGCATTTAACCATCTGCTTTTTCACATGAATATTCATGGATTCTGTTTTTTCTGCTTAACTTTAAATGGGGTGCTATGTGAAGTTCAGACGTCTTACTTTTCAGGGACAGTGGAAAGAACTTATGAAGGCTAAATTATTAATAATTCTGCTGTACCCTGCAAAGCCCAGGTGTTTAAGACATGCATTGCTTACTAGGAATGTAAAAAAGAAAAACTTCAAAATGAATATTCTTCTCTGGTGACTTTGGTCACTGGGTGGATTGCACAGGACAGCACCAAAATAATGCCCCTTAATGGCATAATAGGGTAGACTGCCCTTTGCAACCTGTGTCTGCAACCACTCGGAAGGGGGGAGGCAAACAGAGTTTGCTAGTTAAAACCCTATGGGGTAAGCCCATCAAGAACATGTTACTTACTGGCGTATCCCATTTACTTTATTAACCCGTAAAAGCTCCCCCTACACAAACATAGTAACATACACATGCTAACAGACAGTAACATACTTACACACAGTCACTTACAAACACAGTAACATACTACATACTTACATGCACACAGTAACATATTTACAAACACATACACGGAAGTATACTAACATACCAACACACATACACTCACATTCTTACACACAGTAATATACTCAAATATACACACACACATCTAACATGTTAATTTGAGACAGAGCTGTATGCTGAATACACACAGCTGCACCCTACATACTAGTACTACACTGCAATAGTCTACATAGTAAGTAGACTATTGCAGTATACAGCCCTATGTATCCAGCATGCTTACCAAAGCCTTCGATCAGCTGCTTGAGTGGTGCACCAGGGTGCCTGATGGCTAGTCAACATCTGTTGAGTACCCTGGTTAGTATGAGGGCCATGTCGAAGCTTATAAACCTTTCCCTGTAATACTTGTGACCCACAACATTTGTTTTATTTATTTTGGGTCTCTTTCTCAACATCCAGAAACTGACTTTGACATGTGGCAGGAACATTCTTAGCCTAAAACATCTTGAGATTTGTGAGTCAGCTTGTAAAGTATGAAGTTCCAGTGAAATGGAAAGTCAGTTCCAGCGCTGAGTCAGGGGATACCAACACCTAAATTAACCAGGCAAAGTGTCGTAGAGGTTTGAATGATGATAGAAAAAGACAATGGATAGATAACTGATACTTTAAAAATAACTGATTAAGAATTTTCTTGGGTGCTTTAGTTACATATGGGGGGGATTTTGGCATGCTAGAAAAAGAAGGGAAAATAGATATGAGAGCTATGAATGCCTTTTGATTATATATGGTCAATTTGTTCTATTCCTGGAATAAATCCACCACCCAGCGATGATTTAACATTAGAAATGTCTTCTATTTCTAAAACACAGATCTTACATTTAATCAAGCTATTTGGAAATACTACAGTTTATTTGTTTTATGGTTTTAGGAATTTTTTCACCCCCTTGATAGAAAGTTCCATTTCGTTGAAATCGCTAAATTTTTCTACATCTGTTGACCATTATAATCATTAAAGCAACCATGTTCTTTATAAGACAAGGGCCAAAGGCTAATGTGCTTTTTTCCTGTCCTTTCATGCCTTCTAACAATTTGCTTTGATATTAATATTTGAGCACAGGTTTCCTTCCACTTTACCCTGCTTTGCTCCGCACACACACAGACTCTTCCTCTCACCCATCCACACATCCCCAAACTTGCTGCATTGTCGTGCGTGTCAGCAGACATTGTTCTTTTTAGTTCAAAAGGCATCCTTATTGAGGCATTATATAATTATTCAGACATTTCCACTGGTTTCGTTGTTTCACATAATTGGAACTTTCCACGATTTTCCAAAAATACTAGTGGGGTCGAACGTCTCTAATCCTCTCCCAGTCCATCAAATGCTGTTCATTTGTAGTGGCATTCACGGAGAAAACTCAAGTCTGCTCATTAGCACAATCTTTTCCACATTTCATGTTCACCTAAGACAGCATGTACTATGTGTAGTGACCTTAATTCCCCTTGAAGGGTCAGTACCGCATGTTATATTTTTATATTATGCATTATACACACTGCCATTTAACTATGGTATTTCTATAAATGGAATTTAGTTGTATTTTACACAATTGAATACCACCACCCATACCCTAGTATCAATTTTGTTCACAGTGGTTCCTGATTAAGACCCTTCAGCAACAATGTATTCTGGCCTAGGCCGACGTAGGATGTACTATTAGGTCCTCTAAAAACATACCCTTGATGACGGATTACACAGGAGATAGCTCGACTGCCCGGGGTCTCCCGGGTTAGTGTAATGGAGCTCGGTGTGATCCTGGTCACACCGGTATAATGGAGAATGCCTGAACTTCTGTTTGGGCATTCTCTCCCGGCTGTTTCAGTCCTGGCACCGCCAGAAACAATATTGCATGTAAAAAAAAATTGCAAAAGGTAAAATAAATAATAAAAATAAAAAGGTAACATAAATAATAATAGATAATGAAAACAAATAAGGAAACTTTAAAAGTTTTTTAAAAAATATAAAAATAGGTACCCAACCACCTCATGAATCTCCACCTCCAATATATTGTAAAAAAAATCTTTTTTTGTCCCCAGTCCAAGGGGATAAATAGTGTAGTATATAAAAATTTAAGAATAATATCCATGTGTAATTAATGATGTTTTTGAACATAAATCAGGGGTTTTTGTTTAATGGAAACTAAATAAAAGACTATACAAAAAAGTAATATAAAGAGAAAGCCCCATCTACTCTTGAGAAAAACATTATATAATTTTTTGGGTACATTAAGCATTGAAATGGGGAATCATGGGTGAAGAAATACATGCTAAAAATAGCAAAAAAGCTCATGTGTTAAGGAATACCTATCCACCAAATTCCTGCTTTGAGAACTATTTGGTCTGCTTTAATTTAGACCTTACATTTATATTTCGGATAATTAAAAAAGTAGTGACATATATTTCTCGTAACAAATAAAGTATGAGAAAAACAGATCTGTGTGTAAGTGCATTGCTTTCAGTTCATCTGAAAAATTGTTTTGAGCAGCGTCATTTGTTTATGAAGCTGGATGACCAAGCTTAATACAAATACGCACATTGTAGGATTCAGTGAGTCAAACATGGCTTCAAAGCCAAACGTCCCTACCCCTCAGCATGCTCTTTGGCGCTATGATATGCCCACAATTGGGTATTTAAAATTCTGTGGCCGTATAAATATAAATAATGAGCGTTATTGATTTTGCCTTCTTCTGATCCTTTGCAATATGAATTTGTCCTGTAAGGGTTACCAGATAATTTAAACAGCATTTACAAGCCGATTAGCTGGGATTTTGTATTGTTCTGCCAAAAAACTGTTGCTGTAGCCTCTATACAGCAGTTCTTCACTTCCTGAACAAATCTCTCATCACCGTCATGTCTAGTGGAACTACAGTCCAGCAATAAAATGGTTAAGAATGGCTTCTATAACAAAACACATTGCTTTGCATAGGAATACTTGATTCTCAGTGCACAAAGTAAACTGTATTTTCCTTCAGAAGAATATTCCTTTAACCCTTCAGCACTCAGGTTAATTCTATATTAAGCAATAACAAACTAAGAGGGTAAGAGTGTTGTAAGAAAAAAAGCCTTTTCGGTTTTGTATTATTTTTCTCCCACCCAATTTCATGGAGATTTTATCTAAATATAAAAAAACAATCATGTTGTAAGCAGCTATAAATTATCTTCTTCTTAAGTAGCAAAGAGGCTTTATGTAGTTTGACCCTAGATGGTTTACTAGGCATATTTTTAAAGGATTGTTTGTTTCCTCAAAAATCTATTTAGAAGATGTGAGTAAACTTATGAAATGACAACGTATTTTTTTTTAACCCAAAGTACACAAAAAATACTTAAACGTGTCTCATTTGTGAAAACCTATTTTGGTATATAAATGTATATTTAGGTCATTTATAGGGAAAGAGCATAGATGATGTATACATCTGTAATTCGGCAATTTACATTTTAGTGCTACAATTTAGGACTTTTTACTATAAGGCAAAAAGAGAATTCCAAAAAAAACCAAAACGTTTTACAATTGCTGCCTGAAATGAAGACATAACTGCACCCTTCATTTTTTTTTTTGTCTGCCTGCCACTTTTCTTTGTCTTCTTCAAGTACTGCAGTTTTACACAACTGTCACCCGATACATCTGGTAAAGTTAAACTGGAGCTGTTTTAAATAGTGCCGGCTATGCCATGTGTTTTGTTCTTGCGTTCGTTTTATAAGGGCATGTGTTCAGCCCCTTTGCGTGCCTGCGATCTGGAAAATATGGGGAGGTTAAATATTTGAAAAGGCATCTGTCATTCATGACAGAAAGCATAGGCTTGGCCTGGAAAAATGTAATGGCTAAATTGGGGATTTTGTATTTAGATTTGGGCCAGCAATGCTTTTTGTTTCTCTCACGCAACAAACAGTGTGTTGTTTTCTGTAAGTTTACATGCTGTGGAATGGAAAAAAGCCTCATTCACTGATGCGCCAGGCCGATTAAGTTAGCAGAACAGGGCAATTCACTCTTGAATTCCAGCATTGTCACAGAAATGCAAATTTAGATAAATTCTGCATGTATCAATGAAATATTTCAATATTTTCAATAAAATAAAAAAAGGCAAGTTAATAAAATATAAAATAATATAAGAAAGATTGAGTCCTAAAATTCCTTGCTTACTGTCCATCTGATATTTTGTCCATCAGATAAATCGAACATAGACATTCTCCTCTAGCAAAATCATTTGGTTTACACAAATTTGACAGTATCAAGAATAAAGCTAGATTAGAATTTGTTAGGCCCAAATGTTAACACAAACTGAAAGATTAATCGAAGATTGTTAAGCTTAGACACACAGAGAAACATCCCCTAGTGATGAAGTGAAAACAGCTGAAGTGAACTGTAAAATAGAAAATCCAATGCAAATAATGTAATCCGATAATCAGTATTTTTCTAGGTAGTATTTTACAGGACACATGATTAAAGTCATAGCTTAAATCTTTTGAAAAAAATGTGGTAATCTGGTAAACAATGAATACTATAGTCGAAACTGTACAGCGCTTAAATATGTAAACATTTTAATAAATTCTGTTCTAAACTGCTTACTGTAGATATACATTAAACAAGAGACACAAGTTAATTCACTCATGAGACAAATTATTTTGATTAATTAATAGAATAGTAAAAAATAAAAATTGTTTGGCTGTTGTGAAAATATTAATGCATCTTGCCATTTACATCTAGAAAATGGAAATATCAATATTAGCTGCCATATAATCCTAGGTTTAATGTGTACTCGTGCTTAAATGTTTAGGAAAATATTACATAGAGGTTCCGTACATGTGTATAATTGACAACCACTTTCTCAGCCTCTTAAAACAGGTGAAAAGCGTGTTATATATTTTTTTCTAATAGTATGATTTTGTATTATTTTAAATAGTTTACGAATAATGTTCAAGTAATAAATATACTTTTTTCTCAAATACCATTTTAACAAAATTAAAATGTGTTTAACATATAAATATATTACTAAGTTTTACTTTATTTTCCTTAAGACAATTTCAAATATTATCTTTATTATTTCATTAGTAATTACAATTACCAAAATGTATACAAGTCCCATATATACCTGTACGTATTTAGAGGAACATCAAAGTATTTAGTTTATAAGGTTTCAGGTTCTCACAAGATTAATCACACACTATGATGAGCCTCAATACTGTGGTGCAATCATTAATACATTCTGTGCACACAGGAGATAACGATACATATACAGTGTGCTCCACAAATATTGTCACCATTGGTACATATAAGCAAAGAAGGCTGCGGAAAATGTCTTCCCAAAATACACAAAATACTTTGCTCTCATGGATATCAAACAATTGCAAACACAACACGGGTTTATTTTAAAAAAAATGTTAAAAATATGTGTTGCACAATTATTGGCACCCTTATAGTCAATGCTTCAAACTTGCAAGGTCAACGTTCCTCTTCAGTTCATCCCAAAGGTTTTCTATTGGGTTCAAGTCAGGGGACTGGGGTGGCTATGGTAGGAGCTTGATTTTATGGTCAGTAAACCATTTTTGGTGATGTAAGTTTTGGATCATTGCCCTGCTGGAAGATCCAACCAGGGCCCATTTTAAGTTTTCTGACTGAGGCAGCCAGGTCAGATGTTCATTTAATATATGTTGATATGTGATGCCATGTATCCTAACAATATTTCTAGGTCCCCTGGCAGAAAATTATCCCCAAAACATTAAATAGCCACCACAATACTTAACTGTGGCCATGAGGTACTTTTCCATGTGGCTACCTCTCTGTGTGAGCCAAACCGCCTCTGGTGTTTATTGCCAAAAAGCTCTATATTGGTTTCATCAAACCATAGCACCCGATCGCATTTGACGTTCCGGTAATGTCTGGCAAACTGAAAATGGTTAAGTTTGCTTTCGGATGAAAGTAGAGGCTTTTTTCTTGAAACCCTTCCAACCAACTTGTGTTGATGTAGGGAACGTCAGATTGTAGTTTTGGAGACTTTCTGACCCCAAGACGCAACTAACTTCTGCAATTCTCCAGCTGTGATCTTTGGAGATTTTTGGCCATTGGAACCACCTTTTCAGTTCATTGAGACACATTCCCTTTATGTTAATTCATAAACTATTCAGTTGATTGGAACATCTTAATTATTGACCCGAAAATGGGCCATTTTCTCATAGCCATATTATAGCTATATTCCTTAGTCTTACCCATTGTGATAGTGATCCCATATGCTTATTCTGTAATTTCAGTTAATGATTGAAGTTTTAAAGCTATGGATTATTTTGGTAGAGTCGTTTTCTTCTTTCCAAATGATCATCATTCATGGAACCATGAATAAAACATATGTAAAACTTAGAGCTAGAGAATCTTTTCAAGTGTTGAGATTTTTCAATATTTTGCTTGTTATAAATAATATAGTTGTTTTGAATGAAGGATCTGTCAATATTGCAAGGGGTCTGCTTCTTAAATGTGGTAAGAGGCCCAGTGGGTGGTAACACTACATTAAGGCAGAAATCCCGCTGCTTTTTATATTTTTCTTAGAATGACAAATTGCAACCAGGGAATATATTGGCTTGGATACAAGAGAAGTCTTCTGCCTGTGCGTGTTACTGATATAGAGTGTGCATCAGTGCTCTGGTGAACTGATGATGAGACAGCCTTGCTCTATAAAAGGAATATTATCACAAGAAAAAGTTTATTGTTTGAGCAAATGAAAGTGGTAAACCTTGGACCTTACTTATTTTAATACTTCTGAAACTAAATGCAGCATTCAGAATATACTTCCTAGCACTGCGGAATGCTTCCCAGGAATAATTTTTTTTCTCATTCATAGTTTTTCCTCATTCATAGTTTTGCATGGAACACTAATACATGGTTGTTGTAGGAACTGAAAATGCTTCTTAAACTTTTGGGTTGTTTTATGTAATTAAACTAGAGAATGCAATTGATATGTTTTTCTGAGTGGGACCGTAGTAAACTCAATACTAGACTCATTTATTAAGATATGCATAATACTATAATGTCTATCAGCTTTCTGTGAGGTCATATGTCTCTTTTTAGACTCATGCATTATATCGTTTACAGTAAAAAAATGTTTTCTGAGCAGAATTAGGGTTCTAAAAACAAGAAAATGCTAAGCAATAAGCACTAAGAAACTTATAATGATAAGCTGAAGCTATGGTAAGAGACTGTTTAATACGCATTCTTTGAAAATAATAATAATAAGAGTACTCATAAAGATCAATGTCAGTGGCCAAAACTTGTCACTTACAAGTGATTACAATTTTCAATTTTACAATATATATTTAATTTTTAACATTTTTAACTTAATAAAATGCTACGTGACCACTGATTAATGACCATTTAGGTCACTGATCATAACCAGTCTCACAAATAAATATCCAGTGACAAAGCCTAATCATCATCCATTATAAAGTAATTATAACCCAACCCTAACATGTAACCATACCTAACAGTATCACTATCCACTAACAGAACCTCAGCACTATCCCCTATGCTATCCCCTAGCCCCTAAAATAACAGCTAGGTCTATTGATTAAGCTGATAAATTAGTTATTTGAGTGCTAGTTGGTTTTGAGAAATCTAGATACTCATCCTGATACACGCAAGGATTGTGAAAAGGTAAAAGTAAAAACCTCAGTATCCCCTGTTTCTGTTAGAATTGTGATTGTGGTAAACGGGTATCTTTGAGGTCCTTGGGCTTTGTGCTCTCAAATATATGGTTTTCGTGATGTTTAGGGTTAAAAATCACCCAAAAATCACAATATGTCCTGGTTCAGCTGTAAAAAAGTTAAAACTTCTTTGCAGTGGCTTGATTTGGAGGTTTCTTGTGCCTACTTTGACATACCACACATATGTGGTTTCTATGTGCTCAGGAGAAGTGTTTCTTTCCTGTCTCAGGTATCTCAGCGTGCAGCACCCATCCCAAAAATGTACCTGATGTGAAAAAGTATAGACACCCCCAATTCTGTTTTTCCAGTTAGATTTGTGTTTGTAGTGGGACACCTAAAGAGTTTAGTCGGGTGAATTTTAGTTTGTTGGGATTGTTTTGGTATTTAGGGTAGGTTTACCCCTAATATCATAAGGCTCACCTTCTTTATTTAACTATAAAAAAGTAAAACCATTTTGCACTCTGGTCATGTAATGCTGACATACCACACATGCGGTGTCTATGAGCTCAGGAGATGTGTGAGATTCATTTTTTGCTTTTATTCTTTCTTGTTCCAAGTGTCCATGGAATCTTCAAAGGTTATGCTGTTATGGAATATACAGCTTTATGGGGTAAAATATGGGACCTGTGCTGTGCCTCAAATGAAACATGGACCTAGCAAAGTGATCTGTCAAAGTTCCAACTTGGACAACTGTGCATGTCCCTTGCAATGTACAAAAAATGTGTCATATTCATTGTTGTGGGATATTGATGTACTTGGGGGACACACAAACATTGCTCTGGTCCCATGCAGCAAACATCGCAAAATAACCCTGCTCCTGGTAACTCTAGTTCTGTACTGGACTAAATTAATCTAAATTAATCTAAATTAACCCTGGTCCTGAAGGGGTTTAAACAAACCATGGCACTCCGTGTTACTGCAATATAGTCATAATGTCAACTCCCCTCTTTGTGGAGCTGCCAGTCTCCTGTTGCTTCCCATGCAAGCTTTACTCTAGATATATAACATTATTCTAGGGTGAAGAATTCATCACAATTTTACTATTTTACCAGTGGGGGCTCCCTAACGCCTTACCCAGGGAAGGGCCTTTAGTAGCTGCCACCTTTATTGCTAATTGCAGGGATATGATGTCATATGCTGGCGCTCTGCCTGTAAAATCATGTTTTGGAGGCTGTACCAGCTAACAGTCCTACACTTATATCATATATCATATATATGGGAAAATATGGCAATTTATAGTAATGCTTGTAAGCCTGAATATGCTATGTGTTGCAGACATATTGGTTTGCTTCTTTTCTTCTGAATTCCTAAATAAACTGGACTTTTTGTAAATTTATAAAATAAGAAGGCTGCTGAATCTTCTTTGCAAATCATACCCACGTCACAACAGAAACAAATGTATCGTTTGCTATACAACATACGGAAATGATTCTGGTTTTGAGATGATATCAAGCTTATTCAACTTATTCATCTTTACCAGAAAAGCATCAAGTCCTAAGATTAGGAAGTATAATAATTTTAGCAGATTTTACAATATCTTTTAAATTTATTTTATTTGAAGACAAAAAAAGACAAAAAAACCCATAACAATTAGTGCTGCAGCCAATCAGTGCCAGCGGTCCCATGAAATAAATGATGCTTGCCAAGTCAGCGCTGGAGCTAACTGGTGGAAAAGATATCACATGTCAGAAGATAGCTGGAGGGTAGGGAAAGTGACAAATACATGAGATTTTGCAGAATCCTCCCATGCATCTGCAAGTGGGACAACACGTACATTTACAGTGTCTTAGTCTTTATTTTTATTACTTTGTCTTTTTGTTCTGTGTAAATGTTCACTTTCTATTTTCAGATTGTTCGCCGTCACTATATAAATATGTTGTATCACTTTACCGATGCTTTTCCATGTTGTAGAGATGGTTCTGCTACTTTTACTTGTCACATAATTGCAATTTCTTAGCTTTATAATGTAAAGAGGGTGATTGCAGCATTTCAATTTCCGCCACAGTAAGTTCCAATCCAGAGCAGGGGATATATTTCAGATTCCAAGCAGTGGATATTTGCCATAAACAATAACTCCATGCTGTATCAATGATATAGAGTAACTGCTATGGAAATATAAGTAATGATTCCCAAATGTTTGGAAGTTAGTACTAACCTTATTAATATGAGTGATATCATAGAGCAGTGATGTGGAATCTACAGACTTGCATCTAAATTGTTTCCCACACTTTTGTATAACCCCATTTAACTAGGGTTTATCCCTCTGGTGACTTTAATGCAATAATAAGCCATTCGTAGGTTTAGTTGATGATTTCTTTTGGAGCCTTAGGGCACTGGATAAATAAATCAAAACTTAAGAACTGGAGGATGGATAGCATAAAACACATTTTCATTGTGCCATGGGCTACCAGAAAAGGATCAGAAGACAAGATCTTAGGCAAATTGTATTTTTTATATAAAAATCTGTTTGGCTGTTCCTTAAATCTATGTCAGTATATACTATGATCCTCTACATTGGTGTAGACTAACAAGTAGAGAGCATGACATAAAGTGCCAGGTTGATCCAAGAACAAACAGAGATGATAATTTTCATCTTGATGTTTTCACAAAAGGGTTTAAATGACCAACTAAGCTTTTCTTATGGAGGAAACAAGTTGAATTTTGAAGTAGCAAATAAATAAATTCTATTGTCACATTTTCTATGTGATTTCCTCACATGGAAATCTCATTGGTACTCAGCTCAAGACAACTCAGTTAGGTCTTTAATTGGTGCCTTGATAGCTTGCAGTGGACTCCAACTCATTGCCGTGTTGGATTGTTCTAGTCATTTAAGCTTTTTATACCATGTGCATGCCAAACTTTGTTCTCTCATATACCTTTCCAAATTTGCCCTGCAGGTTTTATCTTGTATACTCCCGCTTTCTACCCAAATGAAGACTCCCACTAATAGTTGGGGAGAGTTTGTTGTAACCTATCTCGTTCCTCAAATGCCCTACTCTCTTCAACTTATTCAATTTATTTTTGGGTTATTTTTTCATGACAAACAGGAACTAAAGTTTATTTATTTAGGATATTATAGAATAAGTTTACAAATGGGGTTATGTAAATGCATACGATTTTTTTTAAGAACTGTAATATTAATAAGGTAATTCTTTTAAATGATTGAATCACTTGTGTTTTCTCCCACTTGCTTATTTGGCTGATTTAATACTTTTTTTTCTCATATTTCAGACTGATGTTATGCATCAAAATGTATATGATTATATCCACGTGGATGATCGTCAGGAATTCTGCAGGCAGCTTCACTGGGCTATGAATCCTCAACAGATGGTGCCTTCGCAGGAATCACAGACAGAAACAGGTTGGTTTTTTGGCACGCTTTGTAAGTGAGAAAATAGAAAACATATGCAAGGTGCTTATCTATCAAACCCATTCAAAAGAAGAAACAAAAATCTTATGCTACAGTCTAAATATCCAGCAATAATGTGGTATGAAGACATTGTTAAAACTAACAAGAAAACATAAAATGAGACTAACTGATAAAAATTGAACTTGCTTTAATATTAAATCACTCATGCTAGCTGACCGGCAAAGAGTTGTGAGGGTGTTGGAATTTCCCAGACAACATGGTCCATGAATTTAAATATTTTCAATATACAAAAGATTCTCACGTGTTTTTAACTTCTTCATGAACAAAAATATCTTCCAGTTTTGACAATTTTTTCAACTAGCTGTGTTTGTTACGTTAGGGGATAGATAGATAGATAGATAGGAACGTCAGAACACTCTATTTGTTTTCTTGCCATGGTGCACTGGACTGGTAACATGGACCAATTTATGTCACAATACATTTACTTTCAAATAAGACTGAAGCGTGCCTGTTCATTTATGCAATTAGGCAAACATACTACTTCAATTTCCAATCCCTCCACTAAATTTCATTACAAACGTTAATGTGTTTTGTATTTTTTAGTTTCTGCCTACCTGGTGCTAAATCTACTAAACAATGCTTAATCCCCCTAAAAATAAAATAACTCCAAGCCACCCAAAAAGCCCATAACACAATAAAATACTTTTTTCTCTCTCTCTACTAAACCACCCACTAACCTCCCAATATCCCAAGAATAAAAACTTTAAAAATGAATGTTAAAAACTCAAGTACAGCAAAGTGCACTAAACCTTGCTGATCACTACAGAAAAAAACAACGACAAAGGGTTAAACAAAACTCATATGGGGAAGACTTCCGGAGTAGCAATTACATGACTGGGCATTTATCTAATATCTTCCTCTGCCGACAGGTCATCTGCACTGGGTGCACTGGTGTTTTTTTGACCCAACATTCTGTTCAGTTGCAAGGTTATAGAACGTCCTATAGATAACAGATAATGCTCAATGATGCATCATGTCCAGATGAGATGAAACATAGAAAAACATTACCACCGCTATGCATTATGAACTGGCTGTTTGTTCAAGATTCCCCCTTATGCAAGGTCAAACTGTCTATCTAGTGATTCTATCATTTATTTTATAAATGCACCCTGTTTACAAATACCTGGCTCATTGAAAAGAAGAAGCAGATACACAGATGGCTGTGATGTTCGAAGATTAGCACGTAATGTGGTTGCTGCTCAAGCACATAAAATAGCATAAAAAAACCCAAGAAATCAGAAATACACCTTTAACTCAAAGCGCACCTGGCACATGGCCAGCATGTTGTGAAACCATCAGTAGTGCTGGCTAAGGTTGAGCATCCTCTTGCTGTGAACCACTGTTAATTGTTTGTGGTATATAATGGCTAACCGCAAAATCAAAGCCCTAAATGAAAAATGTACCGAAACTCAAAGCCGATTAAGATCATTTACAACTGGCACGGGATGGCATATTGCAGCCTACTTCATTTTTTTTAGTCACGGAAACCATTACTTAAAGCTTGATTATGTCTGCCAATGAAACAATAAATTCTGCTGGTTGACACATTTCACCCAAAGCATCTAACAGAAAAAATAGTCATTTACATGGCAAAAATACACAGTATTAACAGAAAGGCAAAAAAAGTATATTTTCCTTTATAAAGAAGCTGCTGCTGATGATGTAACCGCAGTCTTCTATGTAATTTTCCTATTGTTGCTCATTGTAAGCTCATAAAAACATAGAATTTGACATCAGATAAGAACCATATCAGCCCATCTAGTTTTCACATATTTTCCATCTGTAATAAAACATAAACTTTAGTTGGTCCTCGGTCTTGTCTTACATATGCCATGATATATGCCTATCCCATACATGTTTAACTCCCTCATTATATTAACCTTTACCTCTTCTGCTGAAACTTTCATCTAGGACTCTGACCCTCTAGTTTAAGGTTATGGCTTATTATTTTCTCCAACTTTTTCACTCTTGTTCTTTCTTAAATCTCTTTATGTATTTAAAGTTTTTTTTTTTATCTCATCCCCTCTATTCTCTCCTCCAGTCTATGTGTATTGAGATCTCTTAATCTTTGCTGGTAATTTTTATCTTGTAAACATTTTGGCACTTTAGTAGCCCACCTCTGAACACCATCCAGTGTATCAATATCCTCCTGGAGATGGGGTCTCCATAACTATATGCAATACTGTATGTGATGTCTTACCAGGGATGTGTAAACCAGAACAATGCTTGCTTTGTTAAATTGCCTACTTACACTCAAATCCTTGTCTTTTTATTATCACTAAATGATTGGGTGCTTATGCAGAGAAAAAAAACCCACTTTTTTTGTGCATTGGGGAGATATAGATTGTTTTGTTATTTATTTTCCTGGGTGCTTATACCATTTGTGTACCTCTTTTGTTGTCATTTACAGACACTACCTCTAATGCTATAGTTTACGTTTGTTTCCTTATATCTCAAGCACATTATTTTATACTTGACAGGACCAAACATTTGCTTTCTAGTAACTAGAGCTTCCTTCGAATATACACCATTAACTACGACCTTCTGCCTCTTGTCACTCAACCATAGCCTTATCTATTTAAATAGATAAATAACATTATTATTTATTGCTTTATATCATGCCATCATATTCCACAGTGTGGTAGGATGGATAAACAGGACATAACAAATAGTACATAACATAACAAATATCGTAGACAAACAAGAGCTAAGGAAATGAGCCAACATTCTCTAACCATCCAAACACTGCAATTTATTTACGAGTCTTCTGTGAGAGACAGCGTTAAATGCCGTATTCAAATCTCCTCCTAATCCATTTCAGTTTCCCAGTCAAAATAAAATCAATTAGGTCAATTGGATAAGATCTCCCTGCAATAAACCCAAGCTGATTTTGATCTTTCAAGCCGTTTGCATTAAGGTATTTAAAAATGGTTTCAATTATTTTACACTGAGACGCTATTAAAGTAACCATTAAGGAGGAGTCATACCGCATATGTTTTTCGTGACGGCGTATGAGATAATGAATGTTGCACTGACATTCCATACATCCTTTCGACAATTGTGTAAAGAAGGCTTAACACTCACAACAGTTTAGACTAAAGCTTGACTTTGTGCCTGTGTCTGAAAAAAATGCACCTTCTGATATGCTGCTTCTTTTAACTGCAGCTCAGGGAAAAATCTCAGCTCCACTTTTGCCTGCTAAACTGGACAAGTAGATATATATATATATATATATATATATATATATATATCTATATATCTACATACACACACTCAGAAGCCAGGACAACTCCCATTCTATGAGCACCTACTTTAACATTACATACACACTTTGTCTCAGGTACTCTCTAGTGGACAGAGAAATTGCCCCTGATGACCACTCAGGACCTACTAAAATTAAAACTAAATGACAGTACTCTTGCTTCTGGCTGCATCTTGCAGACCTGATGGGCAATGCTTCAAATGTCGATGTTTACTTTACCAGTGTAAACGTTAAAACGGGAATGGAAGCAAATCCATGGCACTGTATCTGGGCCTATCACATCATCCAAAACATTTTGCAAACAGTAAAACACCATGTGGAATCGAAATCTGTAGGGTTTTTTTGTGTGACTGATTGAGCGAAGACCCTTAACAAGAGTACACAAATTATTCTACTTGTCACACTCAATGCCCTGTTGGCAAGACCAAATCCCTCCACCACTTGACCTTTTTCACTTCATGGATTGGGTTGACATGACAAAAGCCAAAGGGAACACCATACCTGGTCCAAACATTGTGTAGGGGAGTTCTATTAGCAGCTTGGACCTTAAAAATATATAGTTGATTCAAAATACAGTAGATTTCTTTTTTTTTTCAAGAGATTTTATTGAGTTTCCCGAGGTAAGTATAAACATAATAAAATACATCAACATTTAATATCCTTAAGCCTCTCTGGATTTTTAAAAATACAGTAGATCTCTAATGAAAGTGGCTACTGTCTCTTTTCCCTTCAACATGTTTGTTGTTAATTGTCCATTTAAAGGATATTTGTCATATAGTGTTTGTTTAACCCTGGGAAACAATAAATAAATGTTTTAAACATAAAAATACAGTATAGTCCCACACACTTTTGGTTATTACTATCAGTTATTCAATCAAAGGGCATCTGATGAGACACTGGTGTGACATGGTTGGGTTTACGGTCTGGGAAAACCACAGAATCTTGCTAAGCAGTGGTGGCAAGTCACCTAAGATGGGAAGTGAATTCTGTTTGGAAATTACATTGCTAGGTATTTTATGTGTCAGCAGAGATTGTTTGTGTGACTTAATTTGGCCATTATTACTGTATGTTATAGTTAGTAGTTGCTTCCTGTTAGGGACCAGGAACCAGACTGACACAAAAATATAAAATGAAAAAATTGAATAAACAAAGTAGCAAAAACATAATGCAAAATCATAGTCCTATAAACAAGCTGGGGCCAGGAACCAGAACGGGCAGTCAGACGAACCAGAGTCAGGAATATGGAAGTCAGCGGTGTCAGGGTACAGTAGCCAGGAATCAGGAGCCGGAACGGTAGTCACAGGAAAATCAGGAAAACGGGAACGCACTTGGTAGCCAGAGCAAAGTGGAGTTACAAAGAACTGCCCACAGCACACAGTAAAAAGAGCTCACAACACTAGAAAAATCTCAAGTGTGTTTGTGAAACCATGAGACTTCCTGGATGAGGAACTGAAGTTTGCTCTAAGACTATTATTGCTCAGTGTACAGTATTACCATACCTGGGATCTACTCAGCTCCGGCTACCCGGAGCCTTCCCTTGCGGGACGCGGCCAGGACTGCACGTGGGTGGGCGGTCCCGCTGACGTCAGGGGAGTTTCCCCTGACGTTGGGGGAGTTTCCCCTGACGTTGGGGGAGTTCCTGCTGATGTCGGTGGGCGTTCCCGCTGACGTCGAGGGCGTTCCCGCTGACGGGGGGAACACCCCCTTGTAAATGAAAAAATGAAAGGAAGGCTCCGGGTGTCAAGACCCCACTCCTGCAACCCGTAGGATTCGGGTCTTGACCCGGAGAACTGGAGGAGCAGCGCTCACCCGGCAATCTCCGGGCCAAACACGGAGAGTTCCCAGGTATGAGTATTACCCTTAAAATGTAAACCATGGGACATTTGCTGGAAAGGGAATTTAATACCATAATTTAGTATAAATGTGACCTCTGGACTTAAATGTATAAAATCAATATCAAAAAAATATATAAAATAATTGGCTTTCAGTAACACGGCTAGTTATCTTGCTGTTTTTTTGGTCTTTTAGTTATGTCTGTTCAATCACTTATATGGATTCTAAGCATGGTCCACTAGGGCAACACTCCAAAACAAATTTCAGGGGGGCAGAGGGGCACATCTATAATTAAGGTGCATTATAAATTAAGGGGGACCTTAAAATGGCTTTTGGTTTTCCAAATTTTTGTTTGTATATAACCTATGCTGACTGCATAATAGATACAAAAAATGTTAAAAAAATGTTAAAATACACATATTCCTGTTCATTAGATAAAATACTGTTTTACCATTTCACTCGTGTATTTTTTCTTTAAAAAACATTTTTCTTTAAAATAGCACCAAGGTTTAAGGATGCAGCCTATAATCAGATACAGCCTAAAATCGAGCCAATACAGTATTAGACCCTGCTGCCAATTAAACAAAACCAGCTTTGCATGTATATATGAATTGAAATTCACATGTGAACTCAAGGCGTAGATCAAATAAACAGAATCAGACATACAAATCCTGTATTTGCAGGTATGCAATAATAATGTATATGGAAACATAGCATTGCAGGTATAGATCAACAGAACACACAAACCCAGCATTGCAGGTATAGATCAACTGAATAAGACATACAAACCCAGTATTTGCAGGTATACATAAAAAATGTATGGAAACATAGCATAGTAGATACAGATAAACAGTATAACATACAAACCCAGCTTTACAGATATAGATCAATTGGAATTCACATAAAAACTCAGCATTAAAGGTATAGAAACCCCCCCCTAAATTACATGCACACCCCAAAGCCAGCCCTGGCGTCCACATTGCCCACATAGGACAGACCAGCACCCAGATAACACACATAGAACTTGCCATCTTTGTCTCCAAACAGTCCAGGATGAGTCAACTTTGTCCCCAAACAGCCCGGCCTGTGCCATATTTGTGCCATAAACACCCTGTCTGTGCCATCTTGGTCCCCAAGGCTCAAACACCCTGCTTGTGCCATCTTTGCATTTCCACAAATCAATTATATATCTATGATACACACAAGCACTCACTAATTCACACTTTAATTTGCACAGTTTATTCACACAATCATTTATTCTCCCACTCATTCACACAAATCATTTACACATATTCATTAATGCATTGTGACAAATTAATTAATTCTCTCACTCATTCACACAATTAATACATACATTAATTCTTTAATTATCTCACTTATTCACCCAATTCATCCACACATTAATTCATACTCTCACTCATTAACACAATTCATCCACAAATGAATTCATTCTTTCTCTCACTCATTCACACAATTATCAAAATATATTGTCCTTACATATATTTAAATGCGTATATGTAAAAAAGTATTAATGCACTTAAACACACTGTACAGCTTAGACATAACATTAAGTAAATAACCTGGAGAATAGCTGTTGTTTTATTCTTTCCTCTAAAGTTTCCACATAAAAACAACACAGACTTTTTCAGAAGTTTTTGCAGTTTCTATAGGAGCAACCTATCATTCTCTGGTTTTGTTTCACCTGACAGTTTTAGTGTTCCCTGCCAATTGTATGTGTAAGACAAAATTTTACATGATTAAGGAATGATTTCAGGGACGTTTTGGTAATTCAGCAGTGCAAGGAATGATCGTTCTAATGCTTTAACCCTATATAACATTATGTTACACTCTCTCCAGCTTTAGGACACAATAATTATAAAGGAGCAGTTTTAATCGAAAGCTCACAAATAAAAAGGTTTTCAACATGTTTTAGCCTAATGTTACAGTTAATATCATAAGCAAATGATACATTTTCATAGAAAATAAAAATCCATACTGTGATATATTTAATATTTGGGTGCCACAGAATAAAACTCTAGATGTTGAAATACAAATACTCTGATAACAAGGGCAAGAGATGTATCCTAGTGCTTATTACAAGAGAAAATAGAATTTAATGTGAAACAGACATATTATTGGGTGATTTGTTTGTGAATAGTGTAATTGCAGTGTTTATTTTAACCACATTTTTCTGATTTTCTGACGTGGCCATTGTTATTTTTAGGAGATGGGGGATTAATAATATGCTTGAATAATTTTACACTGGAATTGCTTTCATAAAACTGTTAAATGCCAGGAAACTCTCCATTAATATGTGTTCTTTTCTTATGTCCTTAGAGCTCCTCCTAGATAAACTTGAGTGTTGGAAACTACAGATGGAAACACTCAGTAGAGATTTATTAGAAGCTTGTCTCTCTGCAGCCAAAGGATTGTTGAGGATTATGGGAAATGTAGTTTATAAACACCTGAGTGTTGCAGTCGGACGTACTACATTATTATAGCTGGGAAAAAAGCTTTAGTACTGATTCTTCAAGGAACTTTGTGGAATTTCTAAAGTCATATTGTATTATTGAGGTTCCAAACTGCAGACAGAAACAAGTAGTATTCTTCTGCATCTGGATGGAGACAAACATAGGATTTTTCAAAATGGCTAGAATTACAATGTAATAGTTGTCAGCAGAGTGATCACATTTTCACAACAAATACGGTATCATTTTCACATATGCTGCTGACCAAAAAGTGCTACCCGGCAGTATGTAGGACATATAAACGAGTACTTGGTTTCTCTCTGCAGGGCAGCACTTTGCAAAATCTGATTAGCAATGTGTAAAATGTATGTGTCCAAGAAAACATTACCGATGTGGTCACCCTATTTGTGAGATGTATTTTTTAGAACTGTATTAAAAACAGAGATATTAAATTAGGACAATTCACAAACAAATTACTTTGCTTAGTAAATGAGTATGACTGTGTTTGGAAGTACCTTCCGTTATCACCCAAAATGCCTCAAAGAAAGATACTTGGGACAACTCACGCCAAAGCTTGCATTAAAGGTAGAGTAAGATACTATTGACTTGGGGTCAACTAATTATCATTTATAGCACAGGCAATGCTTCAGCCAATCTGGCAAATATTTTCTTTGGTTTCACAGTTATTTAGTGAATTACTGCCACTTTTAGAATAGATGCCAGAATAAAAAGTTGATTTTAATTATAATCAACAATACCATATTGGAAAGAATATAACACTGCATGCAAACCTCACAAGAATTTAAACAGAAAATAATTTAAGAGTAAAGGACCATTAAAATAGTGATGTTAAATATAGAGATTTATTGGTCTCACAGAGACCCTAATTCAAATATCATATTACGTAGAATAAAAGACCATGTTAAAACTGACTCTTTTTTTTTTATAATACCAAGAAGGTGGGATGCAATTGTGGTCAGTTTCCATGATGTATAGCGTACTGCTGTTTATTATTGGTTTTATTGGGAGAACATTGCCAGTGGTCTTTAACTTCAGAGGGAGTCATGGACCTGCCAAGCATTGTAAAAGCATTTGATTTGTTCATTGATGGCAAAAGAAAATAACAATTGTCTGCACAGTACTGGTGCCAATATCAAGATAATTAAGCTTAATGATCTAGCACAGGCACATTCCTTCTATAAAAGTTTAGAACAGTTCAGTGCTACATGTATTTTGAAAACTGAACAAATAGAACATGTGATGTTTAGACACAGCACTAGTATTTGGGCATTCGTCACAGGTGGATATTAATACTACCCTGCTAATTGCTAACCAACATTTCTTAAAGAAAAAAAAGGTTTCAACCCTCAGCTTCTAGTCACCCAAATGGCATGTATCTTGTAAATTAAGCAAATTAGTCAGATGAACTGGGACGCTACATGTGAGCACTGAGTATTGGGGAAGCTCTTACACTCTTATAAGTCATTGGAAGCATTGTCCAAAATGGTAAGTCCCCTTCAGCATACCAAGACATTTTGGACAATGCTAAGCTTCCAACTTTGTGGGAACAGTTTGGGGAAGGCCTTTTTCTATTCCAGCATGACTGTGTCCCAGTGCACAAAGCAAGGTCCATAAAAACATGGCTGGATGAGTTTGGTTTGGAAAAACTTGACTGGCCCACACAGAGCCCTGACCTTAACCCTATTGAACACCCTTGGGAAGAACTGGAATGCAGATTGTGAGCCAGGCCTTTTTGTCCAACATCATTGCTTGATCTCACAAATGCTCTACTGGATAAATGGCAAAAAAATCCCTCAGAAACACTCCAAAATCTTGTAGAAAGCCTTTCATAGAAGAGTGGAAGATATTATAGCTGCAAAAGGGGGGACAAACTACATATTAATGTCTATTTATTTATAATGCATTGTCATAAAAGTCCCTGTTGATGTAATGGTCAAACATTGGCAGTAGCTCAGTGACTTTAAACATGACACTGTCATAGGATGCCACCTTTGCCACGAGTCAGTTTCTGATCTGCCCTGATACACTAAGTGCTAATATTGTGACGTTGTGAAGTCAGATAGGTTAGCTTTGGGTGAGTTCCAATAACTTTTCATAAGAAAGGCATATAGGCTGATCATAACCACGTTATCAGAACTGGCCGGAGACCCAAGTCAGTGCCGAAAATAAACGGTAACAGGAAATCAATATCATTAATTTGTTTTAGTTTACTGACAAATGATAGAATTCAGTAGTTATTTGGATGCTTTAAAGAATATCAATTGCTTGCTAAAAATGCATCTTGTACTGAAATATTTATGAATGTCAAAGGGTCTCTACTTTTAAATATACTGTCAGTAAGTATAACTTTCTGTAATATAAAGCTCACCTTTTGGACTATTACCTTAGCCTTTAAATAGCTGCTGTTTTTATCCTCATACAGGTGAAGGCTTTTTCCTCAACAAGCTATTCAAGGCACAAGAATCAAACACCGGCCCTTCCGAATATTCGTCATTCTTAAACCGGTACTTCATCTGCCGTGTCCGCTGCCTCTTGGACAGCACCTCTGGATTTCTGGTGAGGATTTATGTAAATGTTTGGCCCTGCAGAGCTTATAAAGGACAAACTATACTTGGAGTTTTACATTGTATTGTATTCAATTTAGTCCTCATGCTTCTTGATCATGGTGCAAGCCTGTAGGTGCAGACAATTGCAAAAGAAATATGTTTTGAGGGAAGATGGCTGATAATTGCTTGTGTTAACTCTAACTATACACACTTCCAATCATCTGCTTAATGTGACTCCCAAGAAGTTTGCGGACAGCACTTTCCTAGACCCTACTGTATAAATGAACAAAGTATCCCTTCCCTAACAATTCATTGGTTGTGCGGACATGTATTTTAAGGCCTGATTTTGTGGGTAATTGAGAGCTTAAATCAAAAGAAAACCCAGGTTGGAAACCATGTATCTTAAAAAAGGGAACCGTATCATTATTATTATTATTATTATCTTTTATTTATATAGCGCCAACAGTTTACGCAGCGCTTAATACAATACATAAATTCAAGGCATATGACAAGACAAGAATTGACAGACTAAGACAAACCGATACATTTGGTGGAGAGAGCCCTGGTCGCAAGCTTACAATCTTCATCCAAATGAACCATACAAGGACAATGAAAAGAGGCCACTTGTGTTTCTGCAGCTGGTGCCAGAGGTGGTGCAAATAGCACCACCTCAGGCACCAGCTATCCCTACTTGTAGGGGTAAAATGACTAATGTTATAAAACAGCTATTATTTAAAGTAAAGGAGGCATGTGTAATTTAGGTCCATCATCTCCCTCACGTATGACATAGTCAAGCATTCTTTTCACAAAGTATATCTGCATTGCACAGCATAACAAAATGTTTTCATGGCTATCCTTTTTTACTGTATTTCTCAGGCAAGTAGGTATATTCCTTCAGAAACTTCAACAATGACCAATGCTAATTAAGAGTGACCGCGACCGCGCTTCTAACCAATGACCACGGCCGGCGGGCGCCTACTTTGCCTATAGGTGGCGCCAGCCCTGATTATACATGATGACATCATACACAATTGTGCACATAATCTCCATTGTATACATAAATATATCCATGGGATGAATAATTTAATTTTATCTTTTATAAGCAGATATCAGATTTATCACGTAAACACATTAAACATTTAGACTTATGGTAGGGTTTTATTATTCACTGCTTAGAAGACATCTAAGGTCTGGAATCCTCGTATTCAGGAGCTAGTGTTACCTCTATTTTTAACATAGAGGTGCTACCATTCCTTAATTAAATGTATAGGCCATATTGTGACACTGGAAAAATCCATAGCAATCTTACTAGTATCAGGCTGCTAATTATATCTGTGTTGATCAGATGTAAAAACAGGTGTAAAATTGATGTACAGTCTATGCAGAGTTGCAAAAGTGTATTTTCAGTATGGTTACGGATTTTTTTTGCTAATGATACATTACGTGTTTTATGTATAATAAAGCAAATAAGCAGGCATTTTTTCCAAGTATTTTGTGTAATAATACCTGCAAATTAGGTGTCGTAGGCACTTCATTCTATATGTATAACGTTCTTAACAAAGAGCTTTATATTAAAATGTTCATGAAAAGAATGGTACTACAATGGCTACATTTATATCATTTGAGTTGACAATATTACTTTAATCTAAAGCAGCTTTACTGAAAAATAAAGCTACCTATCTGAACATTTTGTTTTCAGTAATTACCTTGGAATTATAACACAAATTGGCAGAAGCACTTCCCCTGGTTACATATAGGAAGCTGGCATAGGAAAGGTAATAAGGTATAATGCAGAATAATGAGCTTAGCACATAATGACCCCAAATTGCTTCTGTTAAATAAACACTTTTAATATAATTGTCAAAATTAAAAGAAATAAGCGTTCTTGTGTTGAAAGGTGAATTGCTAACATATTTAACAATTTTGGTCATAGTGCAAACCAATTTTTTTATTATTATTATTTTAACAATGCAGAACAGTAAAAATGATGTTTGTGGGCTAATCATTTGTTAGTATAAAAACTTACAAGCTATTACCCTTGTCGATTAATATAAATAAGTTAGAACACTTTCTAAAAAAAGCAAATGCACTTTACTTATATTCTCTGAGTAATTTAATAGACATTCAAGAAAAATAAATCAGTTTTTGGTGTTGAAGAAAAACTCAGGAAGGTGGTTAACTAGATGTAGACCATAATGTTGGGAGGATGGACATATTTTACAAATTGCTTAAATAAAATAATTTATGTTTGATTGAAATCAAGTTGAGAAAAGTTAACCAGTATCCAAGAGAGCCATCATCTTAACCAAACTCTGACCATCCTCTAGAGGCTAATATAGCAGGGGAGTTTAAATATACATGGCATAGCCGAAAAGGAAAAACATTCATTTTATGAGAGCTGAATGGTTCTTATGTGCCGTCAAATTCTATCCTTCTATGATTGTGAAATACGTATTTATATAGTACATAATAGTTTGTTTAAAAAAAAAAACCTTTGTGCCCACTGTGACATTTTTGGGCTTAATTTGGATTTTTTCCCCAGTGATTTACTTTTCAATGTTAATTTTTTTATGCATTATTTATACCTTGATCATATCTTCATTTTAAATTATAGTACATATTCATAGAATGTACAGTAATTTAGAGCCTTAAGAATTTAGCCTCACCTAGGACTACCCACACACCAGCATACAGATAAACCATTATAAACCATGTGTATTTGTTAGTGAAAACAAAATGTGAAGGGAATTGTGGTATTTGACAAGAAGGCATTTGAATGAGCTATGTGCCTGGCCTACTACATTCTTATTGCTTACAACAAAAATGCTAATTATTTTATATTTGATGTTCTTCACTGTCCAAAACAAACATTCAGATTTATTGGTTTAGTGGTTTATTGGTTTATGATAAACCGTATACAGCATTACAGCTTAGAAAGTTACATAGATTTGAGGACAGTAAATCTGCTTTACGGGTCTGGACATAATTTATAGTAATGCAACAGCGTCATCTGCTGGTGACACCTTGTATGACAAGGAATGTTAAAGAAAAGTGTATTCACAAATGTGTAAAATGCATAATCCTTAAATGGACATTCTAGAAAGTGTTTCCATTGTTAACAGTCATAAGACCCTCTCAACAGAGTCCCCGCCAAGTGTCCTTTGAAGACACTATCTATTCCTATTTATTTGTCTATTGCTAGCTGTAACACCCTGATTTCTTGTTCTCTGATCATGTTTTCTGAACCTGTGCACTTTACATATGTATCCAGTGTCACATATTTCATATTACAAGATTGCCTACAAATAGATACTTTTTATTTGCAATTATATTTTGTATTTTGTAATAACTACCATTTGTTAGATTGAATGAAGACGTAAGATATGGACATTTAGGTCTGCTGCATAAAGAAGTATCTATTATTTTGCCATAGCTTCATTATTTTACAGCCCATTTAGTTCATAATCAGTAGCCATTGATGTAAAAGCAGAAACATTCTCTAGAACAAAAAAAGTGAAATCCTCAAATGCCAGTGTGGTGGGGAAGTTGTCATTTAGCGTCACACTGGTATCATATTTTATTTCTTCTTGGTGGTGCAGACTATGCAGTTTGAGGGCAAGCTGAAGTTCCTCTTTGGGCAGAAGAAGAAGGCATCATCGGGAACAGTTCACCCACCACAGATGGCGTTGTTCTGCATAGCTGTGCCACTTCTGCTTCCTTCTGTCACCGACATAAAAATGAAGAGCGTGCTTGTGAGGACACAGAAAAAACCTGGTGCGACTACCAACACGGATAACACGTAAATCACATTTCTATCTAATACTTATTTGGTTGGGTTCCTCTGTCTTGGTAATCATCCATGAAGAAGCATAGTCTAATGTTTTCCTTGTGAAAAAGAAAACTGCCCAATCAATTTCAAGTTAATGAATAATGATTCAAATATTTTTTACGTTTATCTGTAGAGTCAGCAATGTTCTACAGATCCTTCTGGCAATATACTATTTAATATACCACTAGGCTGGAGAAACTAGCATTACTAGTTATCCCTCCAAATTTACACATGACAGATATCAATGATATATAGTTTTACATGATAGAAAATGTGGCTGGAACTGGGAACCTAAGAACGTATAGCCCACCCCTAGTTATTAAAAAAACATTTGGTATTTTTTAAGTTTGCTAGTCTATGGTGCTATAGAAATTAGCTGCAGTCAACAAATTGCTCTCAAAATCCCGTGATGCTTAACCTAGAACTGTTAAATGAAATGGAGAGCTTTGTCACCTAACAGTTACTTAGCCTTCACATAAAAAGAATAAAAACAGCTTCACATTCATGTCTCTACAGTTTGCATGCTTATCTCTATGAAGGTGCTGTATTAGTATTATTGTTAATTTTTGTTTTATATAGTGCCATCATATT